>MU173064.1:25475-48136 GCA_016695475.1 Suillus decipiens | reverse complement strand
CCCAAATCTTCCTGCCTTTGCTTCCCCTTGCTTCTACCCTGTGGGATTTTTGCAGTGGAGTACATCTACCTATCTTCATTTTTTTCCTGCTGTTGCAGGCAAAGGATTAGCTCAGGAAGTTCAACAGCATTGTCATTCCAATACAATGTTTGCAGTCTGGTCGGCTTATTACCAATTCAGGCTCATTACAAATTCATTTCCATTAATGGCACATTGTCTGATATAGGTTGATCAACCAACTGATAGGCTTTGCTCAAAGTTCAACTTGTAACCATTTTTACTTCACCTTGCTTAACCTCAGCCAATTTTCCCTTCTGATTCACCATGGCCAGATCAGGACATTCCACTCACTCAACTTCAGGAAGACATAGGGCACATCAATGACAGACACAGAAGCTCATGGACAAGGAAATTGTGGAGTTGAAGAGCTACCTTCCTGAGTGGACTTCCGCAAAAAGGAGCAAGAAATGGGGAGTGTTCACTGCCATAGCTCAAGCAGCCAGGTTGTTTGCTCTGAAAATTGACCTAGGACAATGGAAAAAGCGGAAGCAGGTGATTGATCCTTTTTATGTTGAAAATCCAACATGTTGATATATCATTTGTCCATCAATGCTCAGATGTACAAGACTTGGCTATTCAACAACAAGAAAAAGAAGGAGAGGAAGGACATGATAAAGTATGGGAGGAAATGGATGCCTAGGATGGTGATCTACCAGCAGAACTGGGAAGAGGTGCTGAAGAGGATTGAGGATGAGTCCAGGGCAAAGCCAAAAGCTCCTGGGATGTTCAAGCATTATCAGGTGGCTGTAAAGAGAGTGATGGCAGAATTGGATGAGGACAAGCTGGAGAAGGTGAAAGAAACAGCAGAAGAATGGTCAAACAACTTTCCACCTCCCGAGGTACAAACACAAGTCGCTCAGAAGAAGGGCCCAGCATATATGGAGCACTTCTCGAAAGAGATGTGGAGGCAATGTGAGATGAGAGCATTTGTGCTATCAGCTTGGAAGAATGAACAAGGAGAGGTACTTTTTGGGTTGTAAGTGAATTTGTTTGGTCCTGGCAGATCTGTCTGAATAGACATCATGTAGGCATGATGATAATGAGGCTTTAGGAGATGGTGACAGCTTCATGAAGATGAAGGACTGGGAGGCCATCAAGACTGTTTGGCAGGAGTATGCACAGGAACAGTTTGGTGAGTGCTTGAACTGTGCATACAAGGAGGAATGTATTGATTGTCATGATGATAGGTGCTGGGGCACAGGACGGAGGATGACATGTGAAAGGAGGTTGGTGTAAAGACTACAATCTAGCTAGTATGATAGCAAACTACCACCTATGCTAGTATATGTTGAAGTCTACCTAGCTGCTATACTTGCAAGGCAAGAACATTCGACCTGAGGGGTTGCAGGTGAATATACTTCATCAAATGCTGCTATAAGATGTGTGATACTCCTATAAAGTGATGCCAATGCTAGCGGTAGTGTTGCCGCTGATTGCATTATGGATTCTGTGGATGCCGACGTTAAGTGCCTTGTGAAAGATCAATGCCGATAGTGCTGGTGAAACCAATGATACCATGATGAGCACTAATGATGAGCGCAGTGATAGCATGTACCAATAACTGTGATAGCGCGGTATGCTGAGGGACAGTGAAGAGCGATAGCGTGATGTTGATGAAACTGATGATACCGATGAATACCGGTGCTTAGCAAAGATAGTGGTAAGGGAAGCGTCGAGAGCGAAGACCGTCAAAGGACCCTTTAGAGATATTTGAATTTCAAAGAAGATATATTTGTGTATAGCGAGAGCAGTAGCGGTACGGGAATCCCATCTAATGAATGATATGATATAAGAAAATGATTGTAAGTGACTTCTCCTACTGCTGTATGGTAGAAGGGGAGTGTCTAATGGAGGAGAAGTCAACAGTCTTTTATCATACATTGTAAGTACATGGAATCAATAGGCAAGAGTAGTAGCGAGTATGCAAGACTTAGCTGTAGCAATATGTAATAGTGCTGCATGTGTTGCGGCACATGTTCTACATGTAATAAGGCTTGCTGTGGGATTAGCAGTGGTAGATGGAAATATACTATGCACCAAATGGAACTAGTTGGCATGGCATGAGCATTTGATGGGCATCGGCTCGTGGAATGTGTATCGGTACTGCGGCACGGTAGTCCAGCAAGAGTATGGTAACCTTGGTAACTGTATATATCAATAGTGTTAGGGTTAGGGGTGGTCGTGCTACGCGGTATAGGGGCTAGACAATAATGGAAATGGACTTATGCAAGGCTAGTGCCAGCTAGACTGTCACATCGGAAAAGAATCTGAAAACTGGCTTTTGAACTCAAAGCAGATGGGGATGGAATGCTGGTGCTTCTGGACATCACCAAGACAAAACTGGAGGAGAAGAAGGCCATAGTCAGGGCTTTCCTTACATCACACTATCGTGAGTCTCTCATAACAAAATCACTGAATGTATTGAACACATGCACACAGGACTTTGTTCTGGGAATGACAAGGCGGTTGTTCCATGGAGTGCCATCATACACAGTCAAGATGAGTTTGTGGTGAGAACATTTATTCCAGCTGATGTGGACCTGAAGGAACCATTGAAGTTGCAAAATTGGGATATGACAGCATTGCTCAATTTCTGGTATGCTCTGCAGGAGGCAGGTGAATGTCTGACCTTCCTTTTCAAAGCATGGAAAAACAAGGACAGTGAGATGGTACCATCAGTGGTGTCTTCCAAGTCGCCTTCTCCTGCAACCAAAACAATCAGAAAGCGGAAAAGGGCAATCCACCAAAGCCCTCAGGATTTCTCAACAGAAGCACAGAGCAACACTCAGGAGACAGAAGAGGAAGCTGATGATGACTTGGCAGATGGTAGATCCCCACACAAGAGAGCAAGAAGAGCAGGAAATCCATCAGGGTCAGGTGTTACGAACTGGGATAGTTCTGAACATGACTGCTGCAAACAAGTGGCCTGTACAACGATTGTAACAACAGCCAAACTCACTATAGGCTCACATGACCCTACTTTCATATAGGTGTCAAGCCAAGAGTACTCCCCTATCATTATCCATATCCCTCAGCCTCTTGATCCCTTACTGAGCCCATTTCCCATGTGTTATCCCTATCTCTGGCTCCGTTCCAAGCTCCAGCAGCCTCATTACTGCTTAGCGGCCAACCTATGGGAACTTTCCCACGCTGCACGCAGCTCCCATGACTTGCTGAGACCTATTAGGCAACCTAAAGGCTCAAGAATTCTGTTCCATTCTATGTCCACCTAGCTATGCCAGTATGTAAATTTCCTTGCCTTATGTTTTGTAACATGTAGTACATCCTTATTACATGTCTACTGCGTGGTTTCCCTATCCCTTCCGTCTCTGTCGCTAGTACTTAGGTATATAAATTCCTACCTACCGAGACTAGTACTTCACCACCCTTCTACTGTACACTTGGTAGGAGAAGTCACTATTACCTTTAGGTATAGTTTTCAATCCTTATATGAAATACAATCATTATCAAAAATCATAATAAAATCCTTATCGTGCTGCATGCAATACCTTCACTATACTGCTATACTGCTCTACTGTTGCTTAGCAATATTTTCTCATGCCACACACAGCTTTGGCATACATCATGCTACCCTTGGAGACCATCTCAGCAACTTCGGCAACTTTCTCGCTATCATCAGCCCCTATCATGCTATATTAGGCAACTCAGACTATATCCAATTAGCATCCCCCTTGGGTTGAATGTTCTTGCATGGCAAGTATAGCAGCTAGACAAGCTTTCGACATATACTAGCTTAGGTGGTAGTCTGCTATCAGCCTAGCTAGATTGTAGTCTTTACACTGGTGAACATGGGAACCCCACCTAAACAGTCCAGACATCAGTTGTCTACTTGCTGGACCAGGTCCAGAACTCCCTCCACTGCCAGGACTCCCTCCACTACCAGGACTCCCTCTGCTGCTCCAACCCCCTCTACTGCTTCCACCAATCTTCTGGCCACCCCTGCAACTGCTCCCACCAATCCTCCACCTGCCACCCAGTCAAGGGCACACACAAGAAGCCAGTCTCATGGTGTATCTGGCACTCTGGCAGTGCCTGCCCTGCAAACACCAAGGGCATCCAGACATTCTCACAGCAGGACCATCACTGCCATCCTGGTGCCTGCAACTGTGCCTCCAGTAGCTGGTAAGTGACATCAATATTGTCAGCTCATTGCCTCTGATTTTTAATGATAGAAACTCCATCATCCACCTCCGGAGTTCCTCAGACAGCACAAGACATGTCCATGGCAACTGTGCCTCCCCCAGCCAGTAAGTCACATTAGTATTTTGAGCTCATCCAATTTTAATTTTCAATGGTAGCAACAGCATCATCGACCTCCAGAGTGCCTTGGGCAGCACTAGACTTGCCCATGCTGGACCTCCATTCCACGTCCATCGCCATCTGGGATGGTGCAGCCAGAATCACCCTCCTTGAGGCTCGTGTGGCAGAGCAGGAAGGTAAGATTGATACCCTGCAGTGCCTCTATGAGAGCCTCCACCATGAAATTGTTGCCCGGCACCCATCATTCCCCCTTCCTCCCTCCCCATCTGATGAAAGCTTGTTGCTGCATCTTCTGATGACATGGATATTGAGGGGTGAAGGATTCTGGTGAGGAGGTTAACATGGGCACTTAATTCAATAGCTGTTCATACATATATCAGTTTTTTGAATCAATGATGTTTTTGCCTTAACTTACAACTACATGAAACATTCCCTGAGTGCTAAGTTTGCTGAGTAAAGAGTACTGAGCACTAAGCACCAAACACCAAGTACCAAGCACCAAGTACCAAGTGCCAAATACTGAGTGCCAAGCACTGAGCACCAAGTGAATACTGAGTACCAAATACTGAGTACAGACTGCCTACTGAGTGCCAATTGCCAGCACTTGGTAGACACACAGTACTTGGTATTGGGTACTTAGTATTCACTTGGTGCTCGGTGCTTGGCACTTGGTATTCAGCACTCAGTACTTGGTGTTTGGTACTTGGTGTTAGGTGCTTAGTGCTCGGTACTCGGTGCTTGGTACTTGGTGCTCAGTGCTCGGTGCTCGGTACTCAGTGCTCGGTGCTTGGCACTCGGTGCTTGGCACTCAGTACTTGGTGCTCAGTGCTCAGCTGTTACGAACTGGGATAGTTCTGAACACGACTGCTGCAAACAAGCAGTATCAAGAGTCGTGGGTTCAAGCGCTAGCCGGATGAAGGCCTAGCACAGTTCAAGGTAAACAACAAAGACAGATTAGTCCGAGAGAGGACTAGACTGGCTGAGTCGAATACGTTCTACAACGATGAAGTTAGGTCCGGGTAGAGGTACATGGAACTAGCTGAGTCGAGGCAAGGTAAGCTCGCTTTAGACTAAGATCTTAGGTGTGCTAAGCTTAGATACGATCTTAGACGACTAAGGATTGGGGGTCCTTAGCGAAGGAAGAATCCAGGTAAAACCCAGTAAGATTAGAATGAGGAAATACAGCATATCTACCCAAGCTTATATACGTAAGTATAAAGGTACTTTAGGGCAGGCTTGGAACGATATGTAACGACTACGTATCCAAGAACGGAAGGTAGTGAAATACAACATGTTGAACGTATGACGTCAGGAATGAGAATGAGTCAGAAGGAGTCACATATGAATGTACGGTCAAGGGACCGTGAGCGAAAGTAATATACAAGGAAATGATAATGTAAGCATAGACAGTCATAGACAGGAGAGAAAGAAAGAAAGAGGGGGGGCGTACGATGACTGTAACATCAGCACTTGGTGCTTGGTGCTCGGCACTTGGTGCTTAGTACTCGGTGCTCAGTGCTCAGCACTCAGTGCTTGGTGCTTGGCACTTGGTGCTCAGTACTCGGTGCTTGGTGCTCAGCACTTGGTGCTCGGTGCTTGGCACTTGGTGCTTGGCACTCAGTACTTGGTGCTCAGTGCTCAGCACTTGGTGCTTGGTGCTCAGCACTTGGTGCTCGGTACTCAGTGCTTGGTGCTTGGCACTCGGTGCTTGGTGCTCAGCACTCAGTACTCAGTGCTTGGTGCTTGGCACTTGGTGCTCAGTGCTTGGTACTCAGTGCTCAGTACTCAGCACTCAGCACTTGGTGCTTGGCACTTGGTGCTTGGTACTCAGTGCTTGGTGCTTGGCACTTGGTGCTCAGTGCTCGGTGCTCAGTGCTCAGTACTCGGTACTTGGTACTCGGCACTTGGTACTCAGCACTTGGCATTTGGCACTCAGTACTTGGTGTTCGGTACTTGGTGTTTGGTGCTTGGCACACGGCACTCAGCACTCGGCACTCAGTACTGGTTAGCACTCAGGGCATGTTTCATGCAGTTGTAATATAGTGGGCATGTACCCTGCATGTATATCTCCATGTCACCATACCCATCTATGTAATACAGCCCACCTTGGCCCCCCCATCTATGAGATACAACCTTTGGGCCAACCCATATATGTCACATACATGCACATCAGCCCACCTGTCTATGTAGTACACCCCACCTTGGCCCACCCATCTATATAATACACCCTACCTTGGCCCACCCATCTATGTAATACACCCCACCTCAGTCCACCCACCTATTTAATATACCTGCACATCAGCCCACCCATCTATGTAATACACCCTACCTCAGCCTACCCATCTATCTAATACACCCTACCTCAGCCCACCCATCTATCTAATATACCTGCACATCGGCCCACCCGACTATGTAATGCAACCCCTGCCAGCCCATCAGTCTATGTAATACACTCCACCTCAGCCCACACATCTATGTAATATACCCCCTGTTAGCCCACCCATCTATATCAATATTATGTATTTGTGTTAAGACCGTACTCAATAGGTAAGAGATCCGAAGGGTTTTGGCCTCAGTTCGTGCACTGTGCCCCTTTCCTGAGTACTACCCTTTATTTCAGAGGAGTAACCTTCGTCCGAGGGTCCGGATGTGCTTGCATAGCAGATCCGAAGGTCTGAAGGTATCAGATATGGCACGTCCAGTTTATATCCAAAACGTATGAGTGGGAAGAGTATGTCTGGAGGGTATCCGGAGCATACAGATGAATTCGAGGTATAAGGCTAGTAGCGGATGAGGTCCGTACTAGAAACTAACGAATATAGACTACCGGAGGTAGAGTCGGAAATGTAGACTATAGGAATCAATCCTAAGTCTCGGAAGATACTTAGAGTTGGAAGCGGATTGGGTTCGGATGAACGGAATGAGTAGAATCTAAGATGATATTTGAACTAAGGTTCTCTAGAGTTGTACATGTAGTTTATATACTGTAGGTAGATAGTACGGACAATCAGTGAATCCGGGACTGGAGGGCTATGCACAAAGTATAATGGAAGTCTATTAGTAAATGTGCAGCAGATCAGCAAATGCGAGTTGGATATGAAGCACAGGTAACAGATCAGTAAGCAGGACAGGAATATACACAGCCAGGACACTGGTACAGGTAGATCACCAAAAGGGGATGGAAGCAAGTATGCAGTGGACTTAGAACACAAGAAGCTGGGGTGCATCGGATGAGTGATCCGGATCAGATCTGTGGTCCGGATAGAAGCAGGATCGATCAGATCTGATCAGATCTGATCGGATCTTGGATCAGATGTATGGAATATGACAATTTGCTCACATCTCTCTTCAGCTAATACCTCTATATATTACTCAGATGGGCCCACCCATCTCCACTGGTAATTATATTCCCCCCAGCCCACCTGTCCCCATCGGAAATCATGTTTTCCTTGGCCCACCCATCTTTCTCAGAAATAAAATTCCCCGGCCCACCTGTCTTCATCAAAAATAATATTCACCCTGGCCCATCCATTGACATTGAGGATATACATAACCTTGGCCCATTGTCCACTGGCCCATCTTTGACGGGATATTATGTGGGTCAGGTGACCTGTATAGTATGGAGTTTGTCACTGAAGGGGCTCATGGTTTCTACATTACTCTAATAGGCCTTATTATACCATGTAATGCTCTCTAATCTAATCCCCTAACAGTCTCTATTGTGCCCCCTAATGGTCCCTGATATACCCCCACTGGTCCCTAATATACCCCCCAAACAGTTTCTATTGTGACCCCTAATGGTCCCTAATATACCTCCTAAACAGTCTCTATTGCACCCCCTAATGGTCCCTAATATACCCCTAAAACAGTCTCTATTGCACCCCCTAATGGTCCACTGGTCCCTAATATACCCCCCAAACAGTTTCTATTGTGCCCCCTAATGGTCCCTATCATACCCCCCTCTCTATCATACCCCTCTCTCTATCATACCCCCTACTGGTCCTCTAAATCCCCTAATGGTCCCCTGATATACCCCATAATGATCCCTTATTATACCCCCTAATGGTCCCCTAATATACCCCACTGATCCCTAATATGCCCCCTAATATACCCCCCTACATTGGACCAAAATTAGCCAGAAGGACCCCTGACACCACCCACATGATGGGAAAATCCCATCTAAATTACCATGAAAATATGTCCCAGATGGGCTGGGAAAATAATTCACTTTGTCCCACAGGACTTCCCCTGCAGTTGTCCCAGTGGGAAATACCACTGGAATCATACCTCTTAGGCCAGTAGCTGTATAGAGGACTATCAACCTAAGAGGTATCATTTTGGGGGTGACTGAAGTGTGTCATCATGAAGATGTGGGCTTCTGGATTGATGGTTGGAGTTGACCCTTTTTATCCTCTGGAACAGTGCCCTGAAACTGACCATATATATGCTCTCATGGGCAAATGGAAGGAAAATATGACATGGTTAATCTCCTGATTAAACTGGAGCATGTCAGTGAAGTGCTGACCATCCTGTGGTATCAAGGTAGCAAAGTCAAGTTATGTGTTTATAAAATGACTGACCCCATCATGTAGGAGATGTGCTACTTGCCTACTTGGCCCTTGGGGTTTTTCCTGACTTCCAGTGTTGAAGACAATGCTGGAAGTACTCCCATATGGTCAGACCCAAATAAAGGGGAATGGAAGAGACCACAGCCCAAGTGCATCAGATGGCTGGAGCCATATGGTTTCTAGGATACATAATTCCCATGCATTATTGCTGCATCAGTAAATGCGACTTGGCTCAAAAGTGCTCATAACATGTACATGTGCATATCCTTTTTAGTTAGCTCAGGTCAAATATTTGTAATGTCTGTCTTTGGTTAAGTTAAACCCTGACACCAATTTAGAGACATCTGACACGAGATTTTTGATTATCAGTCTGATGATCAGAAAGATTGTGGTATTACATAGTACAAGTAGATTATCTGTATTACTATTTATACTACATCTAATCTGAATCAGATGTCGATAAGCCTGAATCATCAGCGTCTCGTGCCTGTGATGGTCCAATCATTAACACATACTGTAGATACTGCTCAAACTTGGACTTCTCTGCAGGAGGCAGCTTTTGAATCACTCTTTTAATCTCATCAAACTTGTTTTCATGAACTTGTCCACCAAACAGATTAACTTCCAGTGACGGCCTTCCCTGTTCATGTAAAGTGCAGTGCATAGCTACACTGTCTACAAAAAATATGTGCTTGATGGTCTTGAATGGGGAGTCACCAAGAAATGAAGCATGTCCCCAGTACCAAATAAACTGGATGATGTTCACCATAATGAACCGGTTCTGAAATTTCATGCAGACAATTAGATTATCATTCTACAAATTATATAGTAAGTAGATGTTCAATGCAAGGACTGCTTGACATACCTCATCAAAAAAGATGTCATGCATGAATATAAGTACATCACTTCCATGTATGAGGCAATCAACTCTCATGGTGCAATATTGATCTGGTGGTAAAGCATGTCCTCGTGGGGGGAACAATATGTATGCATCACAGACACCATCACATGAAAAATTGACCATTTTCCTGTGTTTTGCACTCAGTACATTACTGATTACCCTGTGGTGCTTGTTGGTTATAAAGTGCTGGAACACAGCTGCAAATATTATTGAACAAAGTATATGACAATGAAGGTATGAAAAAGCTCACCATTGGGCCCAAAAAACTGTGGTATGGAGTCTTTTATAACCTTTTCGATCACACACCTCTTCTTCTTTTGGAAGCTCACCATAGCATTTGATGAGAAAATGATATTCTTGGGTTGTGACAGTGACAGCGACAGCAGCAACGTTTCATCAGAGTCACCCATCTCCTGTTGTTCAGCGATGGTACCACATGGCTGCATGTTGGTAGTAAGGGCAGGAGTATGTGGTATGAGATATGGAGTTGGAAGCATATTTACCCGCCAGGCACATGTCATCATTGTCCTTGCTGGACCTGCTGTCTGCGCATGATTTAAATGAGTATCAATGAAAATGATAAGAATAAAAAAAACTCACATGTATGACTTGCAAGGCAGGGATTTCCCCTTGTCCTATCAATGCTAGATCTGTGGCTGGGGGACTCACACCATTTCCCTGGTCTACAATGCTAATACCTTCATCAGGTGCATTTGCGATCCACCAAGGAATAGGGGCCATTGCCCCCAGATACACAGAAAGTCCAGTATTGGACAGGAAATCATTGTCATTGATTGTGCCCTGGAAGTAATCATGAAAGTCAGACATATATCTATCAGTATGGTGGTATTGTGCACCAGATGATGATGGGCCCTGTGTGCCTGCATCCAACTGCACTTCTGTACCTCCATATGATGATCACACCTATTCCTGCTGCGGGTCTTGAGTGTTATCATGGAATTGCTGTGTGCCTGCATGACCGATTAGTGATCAGTGGACTTGATCATTGATTTACTCACCTTGCTGCTGCATCTGTCCATGTGGATTGAAGTTGAAGGCTGACATCAGAGGCCATTCTGCAGAAAGGTTAAGTTGGTCAGCAGCTGGTAACCCAGAAGGATTGAGTCCTGATCCCCTGGTTGGTTTGGAGATAGTAACCTTTCCCTTGTGATGCAAACCATGCCCAACTGGCATCCAGGTGGTAGTTAAGAAGAAATTTACAAATGGACGACAGAAACAGACATATATCATTTGATTTTCTTACACAAGAAATATCAAAACACAAACTTAGTACAAATATATGGACTGGGGAAATGAAACGTGTAACATCACATGGGGAGAAGCGAATGGGGAAAGACAATGTTCCAGACCACGAGTGGACCAATGGTAGGAAGCAAACTGAATTGGTGGGAAAGGGCATGTGTTTTGAGAAGTGCTATATGAATGGTAGAAGGGCGCTCATCAACTATGATATGGATCAGTGTGGAAAAAAATGACCTGGCACTTAGTAAAATTACATACCAATATTTGAAACATCAGTGGCTGATTGTAACTATCCATCAATATGATGTTTTCCATCATTGTCATCATCATTGTCATCATTATTGTCATCATCATCATCATTGTCCTCATCCATATCATCCTCTGCATCAGAAGACATAGCAGATCTACTGATGAATTGAGGGGAGTGGGACAACTTTCCCATAGAACCCAATATATCCCCCTCGACATCTGAGCCTAAATGTTTCTTGAGTACTGCCGCTTGGGCAGCGACAGCGTGAAGTATCTCACAATTGTTGTCATAAACAGCTTGAAGGTAGTCTATATCATCATCTATATCTCCCTGTGACTGGTCAGAAAAGATGTTTCTGACTTGCTGCAACTCTTCATCACTGAAGAGGAGGCGATCTCTGTTCTCATGGTACAGTCCATCCAGGAATGTTGTGTACCATTCTGATGCCTCAAGCTCCCATGTTGTCATTACAAGATGTTGATGTGCAGCTTCCCAGCCAGCAAGCTTTGACTTAAACAGTTGATACAATGTAGCAAAGCTCAACTGCGAGAAGCCTTTGGAAATTATTGCTTCTTGCTTTTGATCTGTGAGATAAGTCTGTAAAAATAGTCAATAATAAGAAACATACCTCATGGATTTCTTCGACAGTGAACTCTGGCCTACAACCTTGGCCTGATACATGAGCTGCAAATTGCAGCTCCAGTGGAGCTGAATGGTGTAAAGACTACAATCTAGCTAGTATGATAGCAAACTATCACCTATGCTAGTATATGTCGAATGTCTACCCAGCTGCTATACTTGCAAGGCAAGAATGTTTAACCCAAGGGGTTGCTAGTGAATATACTTCATCAACCGCTAATGTGTGATGCATGATACTGCTATAAGATGTTGCCGAAGGTAGCGGTAGCATTGCCGCTGGTAGCACTGCAAAAACCGTGGATGCCAATGCTAAGCATGCTGAGTAGGATGGGTGGATTCTGATGATGCTGATGATACCAAGGGTACTGTGAGAAGCACTAACAATGAGCAGTGTGATAGTGAGTATTGATAACTATGATAGCGCTATATGCTGAGGGATAGTGATGAGTGATGGCATGATAATGATGATACCAATGCTTAGCGATGGTAGCAGTGAGAGTGATGAGTATAGCAATGATAGTGTCAATAGTGATGGGTAGGGTGATGATAGTGTTGAGGGCGAAGACCATCAAAGAACTCTTAGAGATATTAGATTTCAAAGAAGATGTATTTCATATAGTGATAGTGGTAGCAGTATGGGGATCCCATCAAATGAGCAATATGATATAAGAAATGATAGTAAGTGACTTCTCCTACTGCTGTACAGTAGACAGGGAGTGTTGAATGGAGGAGAAGTCAGCAGTCTTTTATCATACATCATAAGTACATGGAATCAATAGGTGAGGGTAGTAGCAAGTATGTGAGGCTTAGCCATAGTAATATGTAATAGTGTTTCATGTGCTGCAGCACGCATTCTACATGTAATAAAGCTTGCCATGGGATTAGCAGCAGTAGATGGGAATATACTATGCACCAAATGGAACTAGTTGGCATTTGATGGGCATCAGCTCATGGAATGTGGCTCAGTACTGCAGTATGGTAGTCTGGCAAGGGTGCAGTATCCTCGGTAACTGTATATATTGATAGTGTTAGGGTTAGGGGTGATCGCACTATGCGGTATAGGGGCTAGACAATAATGGAAATAGACCTATGCAAGGCTAGTGCCAGCTGGACTGTCACAACAGGGAGCATATAGAATATGTCTTTCAGACATTCACTCGCATAAATACTGCCCACAATGGGTGTCATATTCCATACATCTGATCTCAGATCTGATCTGATCCGATTGATCCTGCTTCTATCTGGACCACAAATCTGATCCAGATCATCCATCCAAAACCCCTAGCTTCTCATGTTCTAAGTCCACTGTGCATACTTGCTTTTATCCCCTTTCGGTGATCTACCTGTACCAGTGTAAAGACTACAATCTAGCTGAGCTGATAGCAAACTACCACCTAAGCTAGTATATGTCGAGTGCTTGCCTAGCTGCTATTCTTACAGTGCAAGAACATTTGACCCAAGGGGTTTCAGGTGAATATACTTCATCAAGCGCTGCTACAAGATGTGTGATGTTCCTATAAAATGATCCTGATGCTAGCAGTAGCGTTACTGCTGATAGTGCTGCATTTTCCGTGGATGCCGACGTTAAGTGCCATGCAAAAGGTAGATACCAATAGTACTGGTGATACCAATGATGCTGTGAGGGTCGCTAATGACAAGCATGGTGATAGTGTATGCCAATACCCGTGATAGCGTGGTATGCCAGGGGTCAGCAAAGAGTGATAGTGTGATAGCGATGAAACCGATGATACTGATGAATGCCAGTGCTTAGTGTAGATAGTGGTAAGGGAAGCATTGAGAGTGAGGAACGTCAAAGGATCCTTCAAAGATATTTGTGTTTCAAAAAAAATATAATTGTGTATAGCAAGAGCAGTAGCGGTACGGGAATCCCATCTAATGAATGATATGATATAAAAATGATTGTAAATGACTACTCCTACCACTGTACGGTAGAAGGGGAGTATCGAATGGAGGAGAAGTCATCAGTCTTTTATCATACATCATAAGTATGCGGAATCAATAGGCGAGAGTAGTAGCGAGTATGCAAGACTTAGCCCTAGCAATATGTAATAGTGCTGCATGTGCTGCGGCACATGTTCTACATGTAATAAAGCTTGCCATGGGATCAGCAGTGGTAAATGGGAATGTACTACGCACCAAATGGAACTAGTTGGCATGGCATGGGCATTCAATGGGCATCAGCTCATGGAAATGTGTCTTGGTACCACAGTATGGTAGTCCAGCAAGGGTGCAGTAACTTCAGTAACTGTATATATCGATGGCGCTAGGGTTAGGGGTGGTTGTGCTATTTGGTATAGGAGCTAGACAAATAATGGAAATGGACTCATGCAAGGCTAGCACCAGCTAGACTGTCACACTGGTGCCCCAGCTGTGTATATTCCTGTCCTGCTTACTGATCCATTACCTGTGCTTCATATCTGACTTGTGTTTGCTGATCCACTGCACATTTACTAATAGACTTCTGTTATACTTTGTGCATAGTCCTCCAGTTCTGGACTTGCTGATTATCTGTACTACCTACCTACAGTATATAAACTGCATGTACAACTCTAGAGAACCTTAGTTCAAATATCATCTTAGATTCTGCTCATTCTGTCCCTCTGAAACTTGAGCCTTTTCTAGCTCTAAGTATCTTCCAAGACTAAGGATTGATTTCTACAGTCTACATCCATTAGTTTCTAGTACGGACCTTATCCAATACTAGCCCTATATCTTGAACCCATCCATACACTCTGGATACCCTTTGGACATACTCTTCCTATCCATACATTCCAGATACCCTTCAGACGCACCATATCTGATACCTTCAGACCTTCAGATCTGTCATGCAAGCACCTTTCGGATCCTTGGACATATATTACTCCTCTGAAATAAGGGGCAATACTTGGGAAAGGGGCACAGTGTATGAACTGAGGCCAAAGCCCTTTGAATCTTTCACCTATTGAGTACAGTCTTAACAATGGGAAGGAGATCCAAATCCATCCTGAGAAGGAGATTTAAGGCCAGGCCTTCCATGGTGTGAAGGAGATTTGAGGGTATGCCTTTGCAATATGCCCCATTTTGCATTCAGAGACCTAGGTACCTTATATACAGTGGCTCAAAAAACTGTCCGCATGTTTTGACATTTTTCACTATCTATAATATTGTGTGAGAACAAACAAATGCCTCAAGGACATGCTAGTACCACATTGTATCATGGCTTCAGGGCTTCCATTTGAGCCCTACACCGTGGGAATCGGTGGAGATATGGTGGAGATATAAAGCTTACAAAATGATGACTCATGTGGACAGTTTTTTGACTCAAGTATTTTACAGCAATAATCAGGTATTCTAGTACTTTGTGTGACCTCCCTTGGCTTTAATTATTTCCTCTATCCTTCATTATGTTATCTTAAAGCTATATCTAACTATATAAACCAGAATATCTCATGTGTAATAGTTGTAATCACTATGAGAGCTATCTCCTATGCTTAAAGGGATAATACACATACTCTGTCCTATGCTGGCTTCTCTGCTCATCAAATTTTCTTTAGAACTGGAGTATGCAAGTCAACTATGGTCAAGGTTATCAAAGAAAGCCACCCAGATGAGGAAAACTCTTGTGAAGGATGTCCATCCAAGCTCACCCCCACCGATAAATGGGCTATTATCCAACATATGACCACATGAAAGGCTGATAATGCTGTCCAAGCCACACATTGTATCAGTTCTGCCATCGCTACCACTCTCTCTTCACATACTGCAAGGAAATTTCTCAATGCAGCTCATCTCAAGGCTGTAGCAAACCTCTTCTCTCTATGCAACATAAACAGAACAGACTAGTCTTTGCCTTAACTCATCAAAACCATACATATACCTTCCCATATCACCAAATCCTACTAATTCTGGTCTTATCTGTGAGCCAAGGCAAAATATAACACACTTTTAGTCTTCTACAGTCCAGTTTGATGAGCCAAGGCAAAGACTAGTCTGTTCTGTTTATGTTGCATAGAGAGAAGAGGTTTGCTACAGCCTTGAGATGAGCTGCATTGAGAAATTTCCTTGCAGTATGTGAAGAGAGAGTGGTAGCGATGGCAGAACTGATACAATGTGTGGCTTGGACAGCATTATCAGCCTTTCATGTGGTCATATGTTGGATAATAGCCCATTTATCGGTGGGGGTGAGCTTGGATGGACATCCTTCACAAGAGTTTTCCTCATCTGGGTGGCTTTCTTTGATAACCTTGACCATAGTTGACTTGCATACTCCAGTTCTAAAGAAAATTTGATGAGCAGAGAAGCCAGCATAGGACAGAGTATGTGTATTATCCCTTCAAGCATAGGAGATAGCTCTCATAGTGATTACAACTATTACACATGAGATATTCTGGTTTATATAGTTAGATATAGCTTTAAGATAACATAATGAAGGATAGAGGAAATAATTAAAGCCAAGGGAGGTCACACAAAGTACTAGAATACCTGATTATTGCTGTAAAATACTTGAGTCAAAAAACTGTCCACATGAGTCATCATTTTGTAAGCTTTATATTTCCACCATGTCTCCACTGATTCCCACGGTGTAGGGCTCAAATGGAAGCCCTGAAGCCATGATACAATGTGGTACTAGCATGTCCTTGAGGCATTTGTTTGTTCTCACACAATATTATAGATAGTGAAAAATGTCAAAACATGCGGACAGTTTTTTGAGCCACTGTAATAAACCCTGCTTTGCATCAGGAGGTCTAGGCACCTCATCCATGGGGGAGAGGGGAACATGGGGAGAACCTGCATCAGAAACAGAGCATATGTAAGAACTCATCCACTGGAGAGAGGGGAACATGGGGAGAACCTGTATCAGAAACAGAGCCTATGTCAGAATTCATCCAGCAAGGAGAGTCACAGCTGAAGTAGTTTGTCTTCTTTAAAAAATCCAATAAATTTGGTTCAACATGAGTTGCAGAGCTTGAGTTAGTGGGGGCAGGACTGTTTGATCAAAGAGGAGAGGAGACAGGAGATGAGGGCACAAAGTCCATATTGTCACATCTCATGGGGTAACCCACACAGGATATGTAGTGCTGTGCTTGCAAGTTGCAGGATACCGCACTGTGCAGACTTTGAAAGACTTGTCACTCAAAACTGTCCAATTACAAACTGACAGACTGGGCAGTGGGTAGCAAGTGCAGCCAAAGCTATACAATGTGAGTATCAAGTTCTGTTGGGGTCAATTGGGATACTTACATGCACCAGGTTATGTCCCAACTGCAACTTGGGGGACTTTCCATCTATCAAGTCCCTGATTCTGCATCTCAATTCTGAGCTTACTTGTTGGCTATACAAAGAATGACCACAAGAATTACCTGTCCCCCCTGCATTCCATCAATGTGCAAGCAATCAAATCCCCATTGCTCATACTTGTCACATGAAAGCTGGATATGTCTTCGGTGTCAGCCAAAATATGCTCGATAGGTTGGAAGAGGATACATATGCATATTGGCACAAGATAAACTGTTACTACCCTTTCCATGATGAAGGCAAATGGGAGTTGGGGAAATTCATGGTTGAAAACCTTACCCACACTCAAATAATCAAGTTTCTGAAGCTGAAATGGGTAAGCATTGAAACTACACCTTTAACTTTTATTAAGTTCATTGACAGTTTAACACTTGTGAAAGACCGTCTTTCACTATGAAGGACCAACTATTAGATTGGATGGACTTGCTCCCTTGTTTTACACAGTGGAAAGTATCTAAAATTGAGTTTTCAGGCTACAAGACAACACATCCTATCCAGCTCATTTGGGGTGATGCTCTGGAGGTCGTCAAGCAACTCTTTAGTGATCCAATCTTTGCAAATCATATGACATATACTCCACATGTTGTCAATGTTGGAAATCAGCATGAATACAGGGATTACATGAGCGCTGATATGGCATGGAAAATCCAGGTTGGTTCACCCTGTCAGTTTATTCCTCACTAAATCAAATATCTAGGACCATCTCCCTGTTGGAGCAACTCAAGTCCCAATCATCTTTGGATCTGATAAGACTTATGTAACATGAATCACAGGAGGACTCAAAATGCACCCAGTCTTCATAACTATCAGCAATATTGATTCAGAGGTTTGCTCCAAAGCAACCTTGCGAGCTTGGCAATGTATTGCCTATATGCTGATTGCAAAGTTTCGTGTGGACCCAGACTATCAAGGCATTCTCCAGGCATGGCTATGGCATACTGTAAGTGCATGGACCTCGTCCTTGCCAACCTCAAGGCTGCAGCATTAGATGAATGTTTCATGCCTGACCCTTCCTGACATATCTGTTATGTTTTACGCCACTCATTGCTCACGTATGTGACCTACCAGAGGCTTCAATGATTGCTGCTGTCACAAAAAATGTATCACCTCTGACTATGGCAGTGCAAGAGGATTTTGGCGATGGGACCCTCCACCCCCCTCATACTGGGAAACACACGTTGCAATGCATTGTTGACATATCCTGTGAAGTCAATCCTTGGGATCTTGATAAGTTCCAGAAGGCTGCCAAAGCTGCCAACCTGTCTGGAGTTCATATGCCATACTGGCATGATTGGATCTATGCCTGTCCATCCATCTTTCTCACTAGCAAAATACTGCATACCTGTTTTAAATTTTTCGCTGATCATCCACTCAAATGGATCAAGGAGGCTGTAGGAGCTCACAAGCTTGACAACTGGTTTATCATCCAACATAAGCAGGTTGGCACATGCCACTTCACAAAAGGTGTTACATGTTACAATTGTTGTATGCCCCTATTCATTTTCCCTCATATGCTTATGTCATGACTACCATATTGGTTGTATCTCTACACGGTCAAGTGACCTTACCTATACGGTTGTATTCTCACATGGTCAGGTGACCATTACACTTCTCCCACAGTCACTTGACTGTACGTTCTACTTTTCTCTTTCATGTTCTACAACATTCTATGGACTTCCATTGACGTCATGGCTCTCTGACTCATACTATTCCTTTGTGTTCTACTACGTTCCACTGACTCATAGACCTGCCCTAAAGTTACCTATGTACTTTAGTATTTAAAGGCCTTCTTGTACTTGTAGATTCCTCACTTGAATCTTACTGGGTTTTACCTGGAACATCCTTCACTAGAGCCTCTCAACTCTAGTGTCTTTGTGAAGTCATCTTCTAAGTCTTAGCACTCCTAAGTCTTAGTCTGAACACGATTATATTCGACTCAGCCAGTTTCGTACTGCTCCCAGCACGAACCTGCCTTCGTTGTCTGACAGCGTAGTAGTCTTTTCTACATAAAGCGTTGATACGTTAACGACTGCTGTTCTCTTTTGAACCATCGTTCAACGAGTCCATCCCAGTCGTAACATTACACATGTCAAGCAAATGATGGATCATGAGTACAGAGAAATACAATGCACTATCATTGCCTCAATTGCAGGTGTTACTTCACCCCAATTTGTCCATGCAATCCATGCCATTGTGGAGTTCATTTATCTCACACAGAATCCAGTTCATTCACCTGAAACTCTTCAGTCAATGGAGCAGGCTCTTTTGGACTTCTACTCTTTCAAGGACACTATCATTGAGGCCAAAGCAAGGAGGGGGAAGGGCATCAAGGAGGATTTTTTTATTCCCAAATTAGAGCTGCTGCAAAGCTTCAAGGGTACTGTCCAGCAATTGGGCACTTTGATGCAATTCTCAGGCAATACAACAGAGTGCTTGCTCATCACCCATTGCAAAGATCTTTTCTTGTGGACAGCTCAGCAAAACAAAGACTTTATGGAGCAGTGTGCATCTTCTTAACTGTCAAGAATCAATGGAGATTTTTGATCTATATGTGCTATTGACTTCTTGTGGGGTGCCATTAGTCAATGCTATGCATGCCGAGGAGGAGGATGTTGCAATCACTAACCCAGCCCTCTTGTGGGTTTCTCATGTTTTCCCTGATGAAGTTAATTCAGTTCAAGGTCCCTGACCAGTCCATAACCATTTTTTTCTCAAGGGCATCCTTTCTGGAGATGCACAGACTACTTTTCAAGTGAATGTCACTCCAGACTACAGATCACTGTCACCAGCTGAAATATCCACCAAACATGTACTCTCCAACTTTGATCATGCACTTGCCAACTTCATTGCTCAAGTGACATTATCCAGTGGTGAACATACCTGCTGGGACCCAAAATATGGGCACTACTGGGCATGGAACAAGTTTTGGCTACAGCTTCACTCAGCCTTCCAGCAATGTGTCATCATGCCAAGTAGAGTGGTACAAGCATATCTGCCAAGCAATATTTTTCCCCTGGGTAATTGTGACACTGTCCTCATTGACATCATGGGAATTGATGGAAAAATCAGTATGTATATTCTGTGTGCCTATGTCTAACTCTACTGATATCATATACAGTGAGTCACATCACACAAGTTTGACTGATTTTTCAGCCAGTCATTTGATGAGGTTCCAACTTAGAACTGCCATCATATCTCTCCCAGCCACTTCTCTATGTCCAGCTTTTCCGCTTTATTTCAAGTCCTGCTAATTGTCCTGAACTCGCAATGTGGACTGTAGAGTGCATGTATACACATGATCAAGATGGTGATGGCCATAGGGAGGGGGCTGTCATACAGGTGACAGATGTAACACACACAGTAGAATTAATACCAGTTTATGGCGAGGCTGTGGCTAGTGATGTGTCCTCTGCAACTTGTTTGGAAAGCTATGAGTATTTCTTTTTGAATAACTTCGTGGACAAGGAAAGTTTTCATACATTCAGTACCGAATTTGCATAGACATTAGCTTAATCAGTATGTAGTGATTATATCAATCTAACACATTTATCATATCATATTGTATCTCCAAACCTATCACATCTTATCAACAAAAGATAACTTAACTTATGTTTTATCAACCAAATGTGGTGAGTAATATTGGTGTTCAGCATCTCCACCAATCGCATGAGTTCACTTGTGAAGTCATAAGCATTTGTAAGTGTCCATAATGTGTGTAAGTTAAGTGTTCATTTCAGTGGTTTTGCTGATCAGTGAATGGTCACTCATCTAGCATAGTACATCACGATCACCTCTTACTGAATTGTATTACTTGCCTCACTGTACTACTTACTATCGCTCTAGTCATGCCACTAACTCCTAACCTGGGGACTGCATGCACATTAGATCCAGCTAAAATATGTGTGCATTTTATGCTTCGTGATACCTTAAGGGTATCATACCCTTGCTTTTTGAGAGATCAGGTGGAAGTGGGTAGGTGTTCCTGAGAGCTTCTCATGATCATTAATATATCATAGTTGAAATTGCAACTACAGGATGCATTTGGTTATGTAAAATACCACTAGGAAAAGTTGGCATGGATGAGCATTGCATCTGCAAAACCACTGAAATTAATGCTTAGCTCACATGCATTACAGACACTTATGAACACTTACAACTTCAGCAGCACACTCATCCTGGAGTGTATGATGCTCTCATTTTTTTAAACAATGATTTAGTTGAATGAGTTAGAACTATTGGTACTGCTAATATGTCTGATGCTTTGTAGATATGTTAAATATTCATGGTGCATATTAAAGCCAACACTAAGGCTCTGTACACTTTAGGTATAGTTTCATGATGTATATGAGCATGACCTGACCTATACTAAATTGAATGCTCAAAAAGCTGCTTTTCGAGCATTTCCACACTCAGATAAGTTGAGAGGCCTCTGGTGCCCATCCTCTCCTAACCATTTCCTTGACTGCAATCTTCACTTGTTTCAGGCCAATATTCTTTGACAGAGATCCAAACTTGGCTCATGTCTAGAGTTTCATGTCAAGGAAGGATAGAGTGGTGGGGTATATCCTCACAGTACACTCGGAAGTTGAAGCCACCACAATCCATACTTGTGATGAACATGTAAGGACCATATGTCCTCTATGCCCAGACCACAGCTTCAGATCAAACCTTACAGCACTTTTCATAATTATGTGGAATCCAACTTTTTTGGGGGCTAGGACCCCAAAACTGCAAAACCACCACATGAGCCACTGAACACAAGAATAATACACATTCACACAACACGATATACCTCCCTAAATCCTTGTATACCAAACTTTACAGCTCTACAACAAACTTGCTGATGCTTACCAACACAAATTCATGCAAACTAGGCTGTCAGCACAGTCTCAATTACAAGGACATCAATATCAAGTCCCACTGCTATTTACACAGTTTAGTCTTCCTAGATGAACTTTAGAGTCAGCTGCTCTTACACAGACACTGAAGATTTCATTATCCACTCGAGCCTTTTGATGTGTTCAAGACCATCCATGTGATCTAAATGATGCAATCAGTGTCACACAGCACATCCACACAGATACATTCCTTTCCTCTGTCATTAATGGGTCTCAAAGTTAAATTTATGAACTGATCAGAAACATCTTGAAAAGTTCTGAAAATTGGCTTAATTTAAACTCCATTCAGACTTCAAAATACTTAGTACTTCACATTCTTGAGGTCCCAATGTTGAGGTTAGGGTTAGACACATGCACATGCAAAAAAGCACTCAGTTCATATATTTTGTAGCTAGCAGAGCACCATTGAGTCTGACTGGAAACACACCTTCACAAATTTCTGCCCTTCAGATAAGACAACAACACAAGACTGCAGACCACTCCATTTCCAACCAGAGGATAATATG
>MU173064.1:13220-23520 GCA_016695475.1 Suillus decipiens | reverse complement strand
CAGTGTGCACAAGCATGAGTTCTTGCCATCGTATCTTTTCGACACCAGCGGCACGACTGCAATAGAGGAGGCAACAACTCGCCTTGCCTCGCTTTGTCTTAATACAAAGACACCTACTCCGTCCTCTCAGCTCGAACAACCGCCAAAAAATCATGCTTTCTCCATTCTTGCCAAGATCATGCAAGATTCGAAATTCGCACCCAAGGAAATCGAGAAGCATTTTCAAGATTTTGACGGCCTGATTTCTGAGCATGGTGATGCTATATGGCGCCACGTTGAACAATGGACGATCGACCCATCGCAACCAGGCGAAATAGAACGCAAGATAGAAGAATGTATTTGGACTAGCGCTATCCTCTACAGCATTGGCGGATGGAACAAGGACAAAAGCTTAGCAGCAGACTTCTTCTTGTAAGTGACGTCAATCTGGACCTACAAAAAATACTAATTTTTTGGGCGCTCCAGCTTGCATCTGGTCACATCAAGTCTCTTCCTTCCATCCCTGTTGCCTTACCTGTCGCAAACCTCGCAAGTTCTTTTGCTTCGCGGGTACTTTGCATCGACTCTTGGGTGGTGGGTCGCACGCGGCTTCCCAAGATTGGACATTCAGGGCTTTTTTAATACTACATCACATCTTTTGTCGGAGTCCAAGGTCGCCAACCCGTTCCTCGACATCGTTCAGTCAGCGATAATCCACCCGAATGAACATATGTTGAAGATTCAGCGCGCTTTTGCGCATTTCTCTTCACTTTATGGCGCACGGTCGAAGGGCTACTTCAAGGACACGGAACTGGAGGGCGCAGAAGCACTGGATGGATCGCTCTTCCTTCGGGCCGCGAGATTGACTGAGGAGTATATGAGTGAGGGTACGAGGCCCTGGAGCCAAGAAGGGTTTCTTGTAAGGAAGTGAGAGATTTACGCTGTATTACAAACACCGTTCAGCCAGTGATTTTCAAACATTTCAAATGTGTTGATTGTCTGACATCGCCCAAAACACACAGTCGCCGATGTCCATTCACAATTGATATGGCGCGTTGTCGAGTCGTGGATCTAAAAGGGGGTATGATTGTCTGTGCTGTGAGAACTGTCACAAACTGATTCGTGCCATCTATCTTCCTTGAACCCTTCTTTGAACCATGGCGCGAGCGTCGGACTCCGTTCCAGTCTGAGAATACTAATTCCGCAATCAGGATTCTTAGAAGAACGAAATAAACTTTTTTTCCTAGGGACTGTATACCTAGTAGTACAAGTCCGATGACCCTGATGAGTTCAAGTTGTGTCACTAAATATTACAGGACGACATTTGTGGGTAGATAAATCCCTCTTAACATAAAAAACATGAACTAATGCCTGGCGCGGCGTGCACTGCCTGCTATCAATCTTATTTTCGACGGAAATTGACAAGTTATTAGTGTCGCGTGTTGGAACGCGTCGTTCGGAGTCGAAAGCATTGTAGGTCCAACAACCGCCACATCAATCCACATCAGATTGATCGATGGTTCTACCACACTTGCGCCACATTGGACGACCAGATACAAGGCAAGCAGGAAGTGGTCGTCTTTCTTTATCTTCTTAGTTCTCCACACTTCACAAGTTCTGCTCACCGCACTCAGTCAGCGTCACCACAACACCTAGCGTTATGTCCCCTGCCGGCGAGACTGCCGGCACATTGTCCACTCCGCCACATGCTAATGTACCAGCTCATGGTGCTAGCACGATAGAATCTACCCCAAACAGCCGTGGGACTGCTGTCGTCAGCGAGAACATCGGTTTGGTCGGTCTGACGTGCGCACCTTTCCTATTTTTATTGAGTGGCACCTCATATTTCATTCAGCGTTAAAGAAGTCCGCCCATGGATTCAGCGGGACATCGAGAAGGCTAAACAGTGCAAGGCAGATGCGATGCTACAAGCCCTCCTGCAGCGCGCTTCTTGCGCTCCAGAAACTAAACAACCCGAGCTCCTGCAAAAGTGCCTAAATGCAGTTCTGCCGGTTTGCAATGGACAGGTCTCTACTGGAGGTACACACTCTTCGGGCATTGAGACAGCTTTGAAAAAATAGTGAGTGCTTATTCGCTGATCGGACATTTTTATGCTTATAACGATTGCAAGTGTGTGTTCAGGAACAGAAACCGACTTCTACGCCCCATTTATTGAAGCCACCAACATTGCACTGGTTTGTCTTGAAGAGATTGAGGTTGACGGGATGCGTGCTCCTGTCCCTGCCGTGGACATGATCTGTCAGCAAAACGACATGCCCATAGCCCAAAATCACCAGACCGTGAAGTCAATTCGGAAGCCGGACGGCATCCTCCTTCCTTTGAACAGCGCGTGCGCTCCATTCGAGGTCAAGAAGGGTGGTAAGAAAAGAAAACAGAAGGGCAAACAAAAAGACGTCGTGAATAACGACAAGAAGGACGACACTAGTCACGACACGAAACGCAGGGTTCACATGAACACGAATGCGACTGCAAAGCCGAAAAATCTCCCTTGGAAGGATGTTCTAGCTTGCATCGAGTTCAAGAGAAAGACAGACAGCAAGAAACCAATTAAATTATCGCCACACTCTTCGCATAAAGTAAATGACTATGTTCCTACCAAGCCAGAATATTTGCCAGTGGATCACTTCAAGGCGCCAGCCCCTTCGCAGACCCCAGAGACACAACCTAAATCTGACACTGCACGTAAGTGATTGTATTTTTGACATCAAGGTCAAACTAATTCGGTCGACCAGCAGTTGAATCTTCACACCTTACTGCTCCACAGCCTTCCAAGGCCGGGTCGAGCTCCAAGCGTAAGGCCGGCGACCCTTTGGAATCCGTCGCCAAAAAAACCAGGATCACTCCTGACTCGGACGAGCCAGATGTGACCATCCAAATGGGTACGTACGCTGCCGAAATGTTTGCAGCCAATGTCGCCGTCAATCATTTGATCAATCTTATTGTCATCGGTGGGTTCGTTCGTCAGTTGAGATTGGTTACGCTCTTACCCTCGCTGGTTTAGACGATGTAATGTGGATCTGGTATTATGATCGGCAAGGAATCATCCAAAGCTCGGGCATCAACTTCATTCAAGATCTCCCACGATTCATGGTGTTGTTGTTTGCTTTACAACGATTCGAACTCGAGGATTGGTGCCGAAACAAAAATTTCCTCCCAGTTCAAGTTGAGGGGAAACAATGTCACGAATTCAAAATTAAGGATGAAGAACTTGGGGAGGTGGATCTGTTGCTTCACACCAGCCACAACGAAAGAGTAACACATTACGGACTTCAAGGACGTGCTACCAATGTCGTCCCTGTCACTAGCGAAGCGCTCGCGAAGAAGTACGGCAACTTCCAGGATGGTATGGTGGCCAAAATCTTTTGGGGAGAGGCGAGTCGCACCAGCGAGCCGGAAATCCTGGAGAAGGTTAGGGAGATCGCCAAGGTGCACGATTCTGTAAAAGGTCATATTCCCGAGCTGTTGTGGCACCATACCTTCACGAATCCTACGTCCGCCATGCGAGAAGCACTCGGTGTTCCGGAACCCGCCAAGGGCAGTCGCGTACTCTACGTTCTCGTATTCCGCAAGTTCCATCCTATTACGAAACTTCACGGCAAAGAGCTTTTCGACGTGTGGTATCAATGTATCCTGTGTACGTATTTTCATCGCATTCATGAGGCTCCCTGTTCACATAGAGTGCAGGCCACGTTGCGTTGTGGAAAGAAGGGGTATTTCATCGAGATGTCAGCCCTGGCAACTTGATGTGGTACTGGAAAGACGGGAAGCGGATGGGTGTCTTAAACGACTATGATCTATCTTCGTTGATAGATGATCGGGGTCCTCGGGGCAACGAGCGTACGGGCACGGTGCCATTCATGGCACTCGATCTTCTCACTGCAAAGGCTCAACGAGGCGAAGTCAAACACCTATATCGCCATGATCTGGAGTCCTTTATATGGGTTTTCATCTGGATTTGTTTTCGTTACAGGGAGGGAGTCCTTCTACCAGAGGAATTGCGCCCCCTTGATGACTGGGCGAGATTAGACGCTGTGGCGTGCGGCGAGAAGAAATATTTTTTCCTGGGCCACATCCTAGACCAGCCCCCCTCGCACTTAGAGTCGACCGTATGGCGTTTCCTCGTGCAGTGTGCCACTGTACTTGACACGTACGCCTTCAATCGACGTGGACAATTACAACAACTACTACTACTATCGACGGACAGTGCAGACAAGCCGACCAACTCCGAGGAATCAGAATCAGACATCGATGCTTTTCTACAGTCATTCACAAATACCGAAAGTTGGGCTGCGCTCAGTAAACTGTAACTGTAACCTTGGGTAATTATCTTTCGGATGTGTTTCGTCTCCGGTAGGTAGACCAATTGAATAATGGATTATAGTGACTCGTCATTGCGTAGAATAAAAACAGAACATTGTGTAGATAGTGGGTAATCTTTAACACAAGATACGCGCGCTACTAGGACCGAGGAAATACAGTCAATATCCACTTGAACATTCCAGGTTGCGAAGCACAGTAGACGGACACGTTTGCTGGACGGTTGAACTCTCATTAATAGTGCTCCTAACTACGAAAGATTTTGGTTCACGTCATCCTCAGCCAGTGATTCACGTTTCAGCAAGCCATCTCCTTCTTCCCCGAGGTGTTCGCCCATAATATGTTGTCAATATCTCAATAGACATGTGTCTGTCGTGGCTGACGAGTCACATTGAGTATATCGAGGAGTGAGTCACATTCGTGCCGAAACGTTGGAAAAGTTTTCCAAGAGCGCGAGGCAAGAGGCTGTTGAAAGACATGCTCTTCATGTCGTTCTAGAAACTAACAAAGGGTAGTTGCCTGCTTTACATCCTCATATTCATATCCTGCAAGTTCCGACCCATTGCTGAGCCATGATGAAGATATTTTCAACGTACGTGTGGAGTCAAGCCATTCCATGTACGCTATTCATCGCATCCAGGTGGCTCTCTGTCAAAAGTTTGTGTTGCAAGTCACTCATGATCTCTAAAATGCAACAGTCAGTCGCCGACATGATGCATTCTGTATTATAGACCAAAGTGCACCTTGATCATGGGCATCTTAAGCGACCATGATCTGTCGACTGCGAGAGATCCTGAGTGCAAGGATCGCACGGACACAGTGCTATTCATGGCGCTTGATCATCTCACCACATAGGAGGCGAATTCCAGTACATATATCGTCATGATCTCGAGTTGTTCAACATATAGGTGCTAAGTTGTGTGAGTTTTCCTGCGTTACCAAGATAACGTTTTCGGATCGCTGGAGTCTCGCCCCCTTTGTTTTAGGCGGATTTGACTGCGATGATCTTTTCCGCTCGTTGACTATTATTGACTCAGGTCTTGGATGCACCGTGCTGCTTGCCATAAATCAATATCCCTAATTTAGGGTCGGACTGGTCACCGCAAGTACGGTCCCTCTGCAGTTGAGTGGTTGTTGACAAATCTACAAGTAGCGTGCACTGGGTTCGCCCAATGGTTCCGTTTCATGTAATATCGAAATCAACACCAGCGGTCACCGGCGAAAGCATGTACAGAGTTTCTGTGCATCTGAGATTGCAAACTAGAATCAGGCATGAGATTGTTGCGGATCCTGCACTTGACCAAGAAGTCTTATATATGTTTGCCCACCAGTGGAAGGTGGACTCGGTCGGATCATCCTAAAATCACTGAGACGGTTATTCAGAAAGCCATCATGCTAATGACCAGGTTGCCAGCCCTCAGTGGAGCATAGGGCCAGGTAACATTGAACTTGCACCACTATAAGGAATTAGGATGGTCAATTGTGAATATGATAGTATAGGAGTATACATGGTAGCACAAGATCGTCAATCAATAGTTGTATGCTGCAAGAGGTGACAGACCCTCGTCGTCGCAGCTTGGTGACCGACAAGAGCATGAAATGAGCACACTCCGAGCTTGCCATTCTAGGATACTTCGCGCGCCCGAATATCGTAACAAGCGGGACCTTTGTGTTTGTACAGCTCCACAACTAAACAAGAGTGGTGAAGGTAACAAAATCAAAATGCTGTATTGCGATGGGAACCGATGAATGGACATTTAGGGCTACTTCGTGGAAGCCATAGATACGGCATGTGCGACATAGAAACCCGCCTGTATCTCCAGCTTACCCCCAAGCAACAGACCTGTACACCAGTTGGTCCACTTTTCCACCCACCATAATCGATCACCGACTACGGCATAATCAGATTGATCCACTAGATTACGGAAACGAGCTATGGCCACTAGATTCTTTGCAAGGCAGACCCACAAGGAAGTAGCGACCGCGGCATAATGTGAAAAAACCATTTCTGAAATACGAGTTTGAAGGATACGACGAGGCGATTTGGAGTTTTGTCTTCTTGCACGACAACATCCACATCGTGAGTGGTTCATGGGACGGCACTATGTGCAAGTGGGACTGCGACACGGGACGCATTGTGGGGAAATCATGGAAAGGTAAGGGTGGAGGCATACATGCACTGGCGCTTTCGCCGGACGGGAAGATAATTGCATGTGGGAGGGAGAACGGAAGCGTTCAGCGGTGGACTACCGACGGGAAGATGAACGAAGGCGTTTGGACGAGTCATGGCAACGCGATATGGTCATTATCATGGTCACCCAGCGGAAGTCAACTTGCCAGCGGATTCCATGATGGAACAATTCTGATTCAAAATGGAAAAAATGGAAAAGTCATGGTGGGCCCAATTCAAGCGGAGGAAGGTAGTGTGTGGAGTCTTGCACATTCGTCTTCTGGAAAGAGAATTGCGTCAGGTGGGGACAGTACAATTTCCATCTGGAATACGAAGACCGGCAAGCTTGTCGTCGGCCCTATCAAAGGGCTGGGTCATGCTGTGGCTTCGTTGGTGTGGTCATCCGACGACGCAAAACTCTATTCCGCATCAGACAAATTCGCACGCGTTTTTGACAGTAAATCTGGCGAACTACTCCATTTCTTCGAGCATGATTATTCCCTGTGGTCCGTCGCCCTTTCACCCAAAAACAATGTATTGGCGTGTGTGGGCCTCGAAGGTGTTGCGCAGCTATGGAACACGCAGTCCCATCAGCCACTCGGCCAGCCATTGACATTCCACTATTGGAATCACGTCGACCTTCGTTATGTCTCATTCTCTAGAGACGGGAGACATCTAGCATACGGTGGTTCCGACAACAAACTCACTATATGGATGGTCAGAGATATATTTCCTCGGCCTCCAGCTCGACCACCCTCACTACAACAAAGTGACGGACAAAGCGCACAACAGGAATCTCGGCCCAACTTCCCATCATCATCTTATCTTGACGTTAGTACTTTCAGCTTTACCTGCCTGTATTCTTTGCTGATATTGATGTTGCAGGCTGATTCTACGAGGAGAGGCAGCTTCACCGAAGAGGTTTACAACGACCCATACAATAACTTCCAGGTAAAACTCTTGTTTTCATGCAAGGACACTGGTACTGACAACATGTACTCGTAGTCTTCGCAACAATATCTTCCATCGCCATCTCCCGGATTCCATCTTCCCTCCTTATTTTCAGCTCGCCGCTTCTTGGATATCATCCCTCGAGGTCGTCCACCGCCAGACGAGTCCGTTCCACAAGAACGCGCCAAACATGGTCTCTTCAGTCGTCGCACTCGTTCAAACACATCCCTGGAGCTTGCAACCATTAAACCAATAGCTCCAGCACACACACCACTTCGACAAAGTGATAAAAAAAGTGCACTTCAAAAAACCGATGGACAAAGTACACAACAGGCAACTCGGCCCAACTCCCCATCATCATCTTATCTTGACGTCAGTACTTTCGCGTTTGCCTGCCTGTATGATTTGCTTATATTTCTATTACAGGCTGATGCTACGGGGGGAGATGGCTTTATTGAAGAGGCGCATGACAACTCATACAACAACTTTTTCCAGGTAAAGCTCTTCTTTCCACGCAAGAGCACTGGTACTGACAACGTGTACTCGTAGTCTTCGCAACAATCTCTTCCATCGCCATCTCCTGGCTTCCATTTCCCCTCCTTGTCTTACTTCTTGAATGTCATCTCTCGGCGTCGCCTACCACCAGACGAGTCCGTTCCACATGAACGCTCCAAACATGGTTTCTTCAGTCGCCACGCTCGTTCAAACCCATCCTTGGAGCTCGCGGCCATTAAACCTAACCAACCAGTGCTAGAAAGGAAAGTGGAAGAAGGCAAAGGCGACGGTGAAAATGTTGATGATGTAAGTGCTGTTTCGACTCTTGCAGTCATTTCGACTCAATGCTCGTCAGCGCGTTTCCACGCATGATTCGCTCAGCGTCACAAGGGATAAAGGCAAACAGCAAGGTGATTCTGCCGTCGATGTGCAGAGCCCACCGTCTTATGGTCGCACTCTTCCCGCCCACCTGGATAGCAAAGATAGTCGAGGCCTTTGGGAACGACTAATGCAGGGTCGAGGCGCATTCAGCTCTTTGCATTCCAGCACTCCACCTGCAAATGCTTCCGGACCAATACTACGCAATCCCTGGCACTGGAATTCCAGCTCATTTCCCGTAGGATCTTCCAGACATCCCGTCAACGTTGCTGCTTGTCGTGATGAGGATGTGAGTAACTCAACAATGTTCCCTTTCATATTATTTAAATCACCCTGCAGAGATACGGTATTGCGCCTGAATCTGATGCAGAAGCAGCTGCAGCCATGCTACGCACGAATGTCGATGTAACCGACACTTCAACACGACCAGGTCAATTTGCAGTGGGGGTACAACTGTCTCAAGGACGGCCCACACAAGCACAAGCCTCGACAAGCGGGTCAGAAGAAATCGCCTATGAAGGAGTAAGCTGCTGTGGATTTTTCTTTGGCTATCGTCGTCATTCCAACTCGCGTCAGCAATGAGTTCATTTGCTGAGACACTATGTCATTCAATAATGTATTTTGGTTCGTTGTATAAGGACTATCTCATACAAAGCTCTGCACCGTTGGAGAGGCCCAGTCTCGACACTAGGTGGGAGACAGATGGTGGATGCTGACTGCTACCCATCAGTGAACTCATGAGTTCGCGACATCGTAACCATGATAACATATAATTCTGTTTCTGTTACATATAAGTAAGATCACTCATACTCCGGTTCATCATGTGACTTGGTGTGACTTTCCATCAAAGTGTGCTGCAAATTGCAATCATCATGCACGTCATCATCTCATTGATATCACCCTCAGGTCGGGCTTGTAGTGGAGTGCTGTCCATGTGACTGAGTTGTGTTCATGCAGCTTTGCTGCCAGAATATCCTGGAAGTGCCTCGATCTGCACAATGCAGGATACTTATATGCATAGTATCAGGATGGCAATAAATAGCTGCAGTTTAGTACCTACTGCCTAGCTGTGTCAACGAGGATTGTGTTGAAACATTAAAGTAGCGGCACATTTAGTTGAATGTATCAGTGCTAGTTACTCAGTGAACAAATGAAAATGCCATAGAGTTGACCAGCATCATCACCTCTAATTATAGTCACAGAGGAGGTACTGTCATGAACGAAAGTTTAGTTTCCTTTTTGGTATTCCTTACTAGTTAGTACATTGCGCGCATTTCTCCTTTCTTTTCTTTAGTCTTGCGCTCATCTATTGTGATAGGTATAACTCAAAGTGTTGTACTTACCGTTCTTGCTAACGTCGTCTATTTTGTGGTTGTCGTTCCACGTCTCCTTGGCTTTTATCTCTCTGATAGGTTTCTTGTAAGGGAGTGAGAGATTTACACTGTATTACAAACACCGTTCAGCCAATAGTTTTTTAAAATTTCAAATGTGTTGATTGTCTGCATCGCCCAGTCGATGAGTCCGTGTCAAGTCAGGACATCTAAAAGGGGGTAATGATTGTCTGTGAGAACTGTCACAAACCGACTCGTGCCATCTATCTTCCTTGAACCCTGGTCTCCCTTCTGAACCGTGGCGCGAACGTCGGACTCTGTGAGAATATAAATTCCAACATCAGGATTCTTAGAAGAACTCTTGAATGAAATAAACTTTTTTTCTTAGGGACCGTACTTACAGTACTAGTGCAAGCCCGATGATCCTGAGGGGTTCAAGTTGGATCACTAAATATTACAGGTGTGGTAGCGGCATCAATCTTAACATGAAAAGCATAAATTATTGCCTGCCGCGTGCACTGCTATCAATCTTAGTTTCGACGGACTAAGTTATTAGTGTCACGTGAGCGTGTTGGAACGCGTCGTCGGAGTCGAAAGCATTGTAGGTCCAACAACCGCCACATCAATCCACATCAGATTGATCGATGGTTCTACCACA
>MU173063.1:77338-107690 GCA_016695475.1 Suillus decipiens | reverse complement strand
CCGAAATTTTATATGAAATTTAGCTAGTAGCCCGCAGTGCTGTTGGCTTGTTGCGCACCCAACGACTGAACATGCCACCAAAACTGCGAGGACAAGGGAAGAAAAGGGTTGGGAAGGAGGCAAGTGCTTGTATGCTAATGCTAGCATGGAAACCTGAGCGCTAATCAACTAATATGGGAACAGGTTAACGACGTCCTGTTGCCGAGTAACACCAGAAACTACGCGGGTCCATCGTTAGATGACAGTGTCAACGAGGTTACAAATTGCAACAAGATTGCAAACAAAGCCATCATGGGATTTGCTCGTTTTGACCTAATCAAGCACTATAGTCACCTCGAATTTGGTAAATGGAATGATCGACCTTTGGTTGAATCACAAGTGCAGTCCCTATATCAATCGTTCCTCATAAATGGGGCTGACCGCTTCAACCCAGCTCATGCGATTCCTCTTGTTGTGCACAAGGAATGGCTCGAAGAAGGAAGCTATGAAAAGGATCTTGATGAGCGCAGGGAGCTCTCCGAGCTCCCGATCTTGAAAATGTCCGGGAACGCACCAAAGGAATGGAAAATAATAGCAGCAGGGGGACACCATCGAACAAAAGCTATCGAGGCTTGGATGAAGAAGATGGAGAAAGAACATGAGCTGGTGCTAGCCGAAGAGACACACGTTACCGACCTACTTGCGGGTGAGAGCGGCCAGGATCAGATTGACCATATCGACAAGGTGGTGAGGCCCCGTCGGCAAAAAATCGAAGGTGTTCTTGAGTATGGCGGTCAATGGATTGTCACTATTTTCGACCGAGGTGAGAAATATACAATTTGAGAAGGGAAATCAAGATGAGTCTTACCGGGTGGAACAGGTCAGGTCAGCGAAATTATTGGCCTTCATATATCGCGAAATGAAACGAAGCATGTATATATGCAATCACCGGAAGAGGGCCTCATCCAAAAGTACAGAATGTTGCATGCGAAAGGCCAAAGCTGGTCCGACATTGAACATACAACGGCTGGGGGCGTCTTTGCAAAGCAGAACGAACTTCTTTGTCAGGACTACGTATTCAACCATCTGGCGACGATCGTGTCGTCAGGCACTCACTACATCCATGCGCCTGAAATGCAATTTACTCAATTTTATGACACCATGTTCTCGAGTTATGGTGGGGTGCGTAGCTTATTCACTATTGACATGAGATCCTTCGCCATTGATACCGGTCTGTCAACAGATTCTTGCTGATGTCACGATGCGACTGGAAAACCGCCTTCGCCTGTGCTTCAACACGGTTCCATACAAGCCCAAGAAGGGGAAGGATGGGGACACCGAGATATATCAGCAGCTTAAGCAAGCGCATCCAGTACTCGATGCGATCTCTGGTTCACTCCGGGAAGCTCTCAATGACGTCTATGAGAAACACCTTGGGGGTAACACACCCGCATCTTACCGATTCGGCAATACAAATGAAGATATATGGTTAAAATCCTATCTACTGTACAAGTTCGACGTTGTCTCCACAATGAAAGACTATGTCAAAGACCAGCTAGCGATAAAACACCTGCCTGTTGATGTTCGGACAGCACTGGAAGGCTGTGCAGCCAAGGCGGCCCTTGTGCTTGGCCAAAGCGATGATATAGAAGATTTCGGCTATTTTCCGCTGATGTCTCGCTCTGTCGGTACCACTCTCATCCGGAATTTATGTATGATTGAGAGGTCTATTTTCGAGGTGTGTATATTCTGCGGGTACACACGTTTCAGTGTGATCTAACGGAGTCGCTCAGGTTTCCGCTTGGTTCTCACCATTTCTGTATATGGCGAAGGCCCATGGGAAAGACTGGAACCCTGGGTCGGCTTCTGCTGAAATGATTAGGGCGATCATGGCCCATCCTGACTATGATCCTGAACAGCGCGGGGGCGTCGTTGCTGAGGTGTGTTCAATGGTATTTCTAGTATTGCTTAGTGATCCATCCATTCGTACAGATTGTATCTTTGATATTCGAGATGTTCCCCGAATTCCTCAACATGGAAGGGCAGATAACAAATATCAACATGGCCCAACGAGTCACACAGCAACGAGAACTGCAGTTGGCATTTGGGATTGCGGATGATGGAAAGAATTCTAGAAGACGTGGTACTAATGCGGTACAGGGCAAGAGGAAAGGTAAGGGAGGCAGTGATGGAGCTGATGATAAGATCAATAGCAGCTCGTCATCGAGTGATAAGGAGACTGACGGCGATCAGGAGCACCATGATGAGGACGATGAAGAGGCTAGGGAAGGGACCGACTTTCGCACCTCGCGGTTACTCCGGAAGGAGCGCCTTCAAAAAGATGCGGCACGCATAGATGACCTTCGTCTGGAGGTGCTCGACGCACAAAAGATTTTCAATGGTGCAACGAAGCTAACATCTGTGAAGCGCAATAACTTGTACGAACCATGGTCTCGTCAGTCGAGCATCTCGATGGGTGTTGGTGACCACGTATTCAGGGGACAGAATCTAGTCCCTTTCCACACATACGAGTGGTCTGCTGCAACGGGTGGAACACGAGCACGCCGCTTGCGTATTCTTGCCTGCATTGCAATCATGGAGCAGACAATTATCAATGCGTACCGGATTGGCTTGCTGGGTGACAGCACCGGAGGTGCAGCTGCCATTCGTCTTGCGATTCAGGACAACACCGAAAGTCGTCGGGTTGTCCGTCCTATCTCAAGGAAGAAGCAGAGGGAGAAAGGAGGGGGACTTGACACCGAGAAAGCCACACAGTTAGCGCCAGACCGTGCGAACTTGACATGGCCTGACCAAATTGATGTTGCGACAGCACCACAGGTTGACTTTAAATTAGAGGTCGAGCTTGGGTCACAAAAGCGCGATGTTCTACTGGTCCATCAGACTCGTCAAGCACAGAACATCATTAATCTCGTACAGAGCAACCGTATTGCCTGGGAGGATACTGCAGGCGCCGCAGAGGCGCGCGAACACCCCCCCCTTCGTCCTGCAGTTCAGAGAGCGCTAAAGGCGCTCATCAACGTAAGTGTATTCGCATAAATGATACTCGCTCACGATTAGCGGCTCCTTGCACTCACAGGAGCTGAGTATCAATGCTTACGATCAGCGCCAGTCTTCGAAGGGCGAGAAGTTCCCTTTCAATGGCAACCTCTCATCGAGTGACCATCTCCATGTCTTATACAGAGCAGCAGAGGACCAGACAGCCATCTCCCGCGCCATGAAAAACAAGAAGTTTTTGGTGCCGTCACAAGAAGACGAGCTCGTACTGCTGGAGGCCGAGGCAAGAATTCGTCAGAAATATCGGGACCGTGCTAAGGAGTGTGACGAGAAGGAAGAACTGTTTGGTGCGAAGAAAGGCCCGGGTAAGTGAGTCGTTCATATTGCTATATAATCGCTTACATGTGATGTCAGATAGCAAAGGTGCTACGAACGTGCCTGGCCAGTTTGATATAGAGAATCAAACAGGAACCAAGACAGATTGTTTGTCAACTCCAATGCAATGTTCCGCAGTAACGACAGCTGCTATAGATCTCTGCGTCCATCCAGTGTTCCCCTCTCTTACCCACTCATCCACCCAATATGCTACTTGTATGGATCTCTCGCGGGGTGTGGGCCCCACCTTAGACGTTGACCCCAATTTGGACGCCGACCCCACTTTGGATGTTGGTCCCTTTTCGGATAGCGACTCCGCTCCTAGTTTTCCCATTCTCAGTGTCAACCCCGCCCCACTCCACCCTACTCAAGCATCTGCGACGTGTGTCCCTACGAGTAGTCACACGGCTATTGGCGGAAATGAGAGCAATGGTGAGTATACTGCTTTTGTCATATATTTGGGAGGCCAGTACATTCTTAGTGCGCCATTGTGAATTTGCAAGGTGCGCGACAAGATCTGGAGTCAGACTGAGTTGTGACCAGTTCAATTTTCTATTTACTTGCACGAATTTTCATTGACGCATCTTCATACAGCGTCGACTATTGAAGGCGGTGACACAAGACCGGCCGCTAAGCCAAGTTAGTCATGAATTGATACAAGATATCTGACACATTGATCTCAATAATTCAGATGACGAAGTGGGGAGGCACCTTGGATTCAATGTTGTCTTTCACAAGGAACAAGACAAAGCGACTCCGCGGCCTCGCCCTATTTACTGCGGTGAGGAGGTTGCTGGCAGAAGGACCGAGGATCATCGATTAACTAAGGACGTAGCTCCCACCTCGAAGAAGCGCCAGGCTTCCCAATCAGTGTCTTCAGTTGACTCTTCTCGTGAACGTGAGCATCATTTCTTTCTGAATAATAATGCGAATCCTGACATCTACAGATACCACTGGTAGGAAACCTGACAGAAAGCGCAGGCAGCTTGGTGAAGGCAATGGTGGCTTATCTGAAAATACGCACTCCCAGTTTCATGAGGATAATGACATGATTTTCTCCCAACTCGCGTAATACTTGCGAAGTCTTATACGCATCAACGAAGCTATTAGGGAACTGAGGTCAAGTGGAAAACAATAGCTTTGGTATTTTCAATTGATTATGTCTACTCAAATGTGCTAGTGTTCTCCAACCTTTGTTGAACTAAAACTTCCATTTGTCCATTTTGTACCTACGTCTATGTCTACATTTATGTTTACATACAAGGCTTTGACACCGATGATTGCTGGTAGTGCATGTAGGGTGTGCTGGTCATTGCATAGACTGTTGACCTTGTCATGTATTTACTTAAATGCTGGAAATCAAAAGATTGTAACCCTAAAGAGAGAAATAAGGTGGAACAATATATCATACCCCTGGATCCAGCCATCTTGCAGGGAGACAGGAATATCAATGAGCACAGTGCACGACCACCTAACAATAATATCATGGTCATCAATATCAGGTCTTGAACAATATATGCGGCACATTGTGATATATCTGGTCTGCATTATAAAATGGTGAAGAAATTCATTGTCTTGCTACCACCACTGTAAATTCTGATATTCTGAACAGATTATATCCAGGCAGTGTGGACATCATGGACATGACCTGCACTGGAATATGGTGGACCACTGGTTTGAATGACAAGATGGTGTGGTTGTTGAGGGGAACATATCGGGGGCTACAGACCCATTCCTGAGGTCCATCTTATTCCAGTATTTCTCAGCATGTCTTATGAAACTGTAGATTACTGTCTGATTTCACTTGATAGGATTCATTGCCTGCAGTGATGTCACACAACATACTTGTGTCAATGAGGTTCAAGCTGTTGAGTTATCTGCAAGTCTCAGACACATTCTTCAAAGTATGATCTAACTTGATTATACAGGGAACCTGTTAGAGACATGCTTGGAGGTTAATGGATCATAAAGGGCTTTGGCCTTAGCTCATACACTGTGCCCCTTACCCAAGCATAGTGTCTTGTACTGTAAAATACCTACTTATATATGTTTGCCAGCAGTAAAAATATGCCACCAATGCTCACCAATATCATGTTATCATTCCCAAAGAATCCTGAAAAGTGTCAAGCTTATACCTTGAGCCCTGATATTCTAACACACCCCCTTGAGCGAAGACACTTGAGGAAATATTTACCCCCTGCAACTAAAACTAAAACCCTCCTACACTGCCTTTCCAGCCTGCACCGAATGTCTTCATTGTCCAATCCTTCCTCCAGACTTGGAGTCAACCAATCTTCCTCAGCATGACTGATCCAGGGCGCTAGACTCTGCCCACATTGTCCCCACTGATACTGCCCTTGACATGACTAACCCAGGCACTCAATGCCCCCACTTTCCCTGCCAGTAAATTTCACAATGTCCACCTCGATCACCTTGTTCATCCTCCAATGTTCATTAACTGCTGCAAATACCATGTCCAAGCAAGAGGTCCTGCTTTGAGTGATAGCACCAGGGTATGCAAGATAGCAAATAGAATTTGGGGTAAGAGAGTGATGAGAATAAGGCCACCTTGTCCAAGACTTCTGCCTTCTGCTGGTGATGTCATTACCAATATCTTCACATTGGACTATGAGAGCTCTGCTGGATTGTGAGATGTGTTTGTGTTGAGTTATCTGCAAGTCTCAGACATATTCTTTGAAGTACAGTCTAACTCAATTGTACAGGGAGCCTGATTACAAATGCATAGTGTCTTGTACTGTAAAATACCTACTTATATATGTCTGCCAGCAGTAAAACTATGCTGCCAATGCTTGTCAATATCATGCCATCATTCCTGAAGAATCCTGAAAAGTGTCAAGCTGATACCTCAAGCCCTGATATTCCAACACAAGCTACCATCCTTCCATTAGGCCTGTAGGTTCAGACCTGTTAAATCATGACATGTGACATACACACCTAATCAGGCTGTGCTTATCGATGCCACAGGTTATCATATAATTAATTCATGTATGTGACATGCTGCCCAGCAGCTACTTCTAACTGGGATTCACAATTGAACTTTGTTACTTTCCACCAGTATATAGTATGCCTGGCATGTCTGACTTGAGTGTGGAGCCCTAACATCTGCAAAGTTGACACCCTTGCCTTGGTATATGCTGGATGGGATGCCCTTGTTCTGCATATCTACAATATAAACCTGAGTAAAGGCTACTCTGGTGAGATAGATGTGATAACCTAGAAATCTTAGTCATTCTTCCCTGATGATCAGAATTTCTTATCAGCATTGAATGCCCACTTACTAATGTTGGAGGGGGTGTTCAATGGTAAATTCTGACTATATCTACCTGGCTGTTGTCCAGTGATCATTGACACTTGGTTTGCACTACATGGAGCTCATCATGGTAAATGACATTCAAGATGAAGAGGCAAAAAGCTCAGTGCTCAGTACTCAGTACTCCATGCTCATGTGCCATTGACAACCCTCTCTAATTTAGTCATGGTTTCTCAAATTTGCATCAACTCATTCTATGTCAAGAGGATTTTTGTAAAGTCCCTAATACCATTTCCCTGGGGACCCTGCTCATGAACATCCAGCAACATGTCAGACAGAAGTTTCAGTGTGAATGGTATGAAGATCAAGTCCACCCTGATCATGCATCAGTTATTTTGTCTTCAGGTAAGCTCTGTTATTCTGTTGATGTGGTTGTTCAGTTATATTAGTGGTTCTCAAAGTTAAGTTTGTAGAAATTTCAAACATTGAGCATTTTGGATTTTGCTGGTTAATTAAAGCTCCAATGCTGACACATCAACCCTAACCTTATACTCAGACCATCATCATCCGCTGCAGTCTGCAACATGCATCTATTAATATCATTATGCCTTGGGAATCTGATTGTTCGAGGCTCCTTCGCAGCCTCAAACAAACTAGTCATGACCTCACTATCGCATGATACATGGAGTTAATTGAGTTTATGGTAGATGAACTACTGGTAGATGAGGAAGAGGACTCATCAGAGATCAGTGACACTGCCAGCGGTCATAGTGGGTCTGATATCAGCATACAGATGGCATCACCAACATGGCCTGAATCCCCCATCTCATTGGTCACATCTGCCTTATCATTCAATTCCCTTGTATCACTCTCAACAGCATACTTGAGTGTCCTATCATACAATATCTCAGATATGTGTGAACAAGTCTTTATGCAGTTTGTTGATGCAATTGGTGTTACAATCATCGTACACCCCCTATTCATTTTCCCTTTACTTATGTCATCACAACTACTGTAATGGTTATACTTCTACACGGTCAGGTGACCTCACCTTCACGGTTGTATTCTTACACGATCATATGATCGTCAGACTTCTCCCACAGTCACTTGACTGTACGTTCTGTTTTCCTCTCTCATGTTCTATAACATTCCATGGGCTTCCATTGATGCTCTGACTCATACATTCCGCTGTGTTCCACTAGTTTCCATTGACTCATAGACCTGCCCTAAAGTCACCTACATACTTTAGTATTTAAAGGCCTTCGTGTACTTGTAGATACTTCACTTGAATCTTACTGGGTTTTACCTGGAACATCCTTCGCTAGAGCCTCTCAACTCTAGTCGTCTTGTGAAGTTGTCTTCTAAGTCTTAGCACTCCTAAGTCTTAGTCTGAACACGATTATATTCGACTTAGCCAGTTTCGTACTGCACTCAGCACGAAACTATCTGTGTTGTCTGACAATGTCGTAGTCTTCTCTACGTAAAGCATTGATACGTTAATGACCGCTGTTCTCTTTTGAACCATCATTCAATGAGTCCATCCCAGTCGTAACAATTGGTGCATTGCATGATGAGGTGGAGAAATGTCAGGTCCTTGCTGTCCATGAATGTCTGAGTCATGCTCCTCAGCTACACTTGCTGGAGGAGTGGGCTCTGTTCTCAACTGACAAATTTCAATGCAAGCTTTGCATTGATGCAGACATATTTGCTGAACTTATGAATTTAATCCAAGGGCACCCTATTTTCCATAACAACTCAAACAATCCCCAACTCCCCATTGCAGTTCAGCTCACTGTCTTTCTCAATGGCATCAGCCATTATGGCAATGCTGCAACTACAAAGGACATTTCTGACTGGGCCAGAGTGTCCATAGGGACCATCTATAACTACTACAAGCATGTTGTCATATTCCATACATCCGATCCAAGATCTGATCAGATCTGATCAGATCTGATCAATCCTGCTTCTATCTGGACCACAGATCCGATCCAGATCACTCATCTGATGCGCTACAACTTCTTGTGTTCTAAGTCCACTGCATGCTTGCTTCTATCCCCTTTCGGTGATCTACCTGTACTGGTGTCCTGGCTGTGTATATTCCAGTCCTGCTTACTGATCTGTTACCTGTGCTTCATATCTGACTCGCATTTGCTGATCCACTGCGCATTTACTAATAGACTTCTGTTATACTTTGTGCATAGCCCTCTGGTCCCGGATTCACTGATTGTCCATACTATCTACCTACAGTATATAAACTACATGTAAAACTCTAGAGAACCTTAGTTCGAATATCATCTTAGATTCTGCTCATTCCATTCATCCGAACCAATCCATTCCAACTCTAAGTATCTTCCGAGACTTAGGATTGATTTCTATAGTCTATGTTTCTGACTCTACCTCTGGTAGTCCATATCCATTAGTTTCTAGTATGGACCTCATCTGCTACTAGCCTTATACCTTGCATTCATCCTTACCCTCTGGATACCCTCCGGACGTACTCCTTCCACCCATACGTTTTGGATATACACCGGACATGCCATATCTGATACCTTCGGACCTTCGGATCCACTACGCAAGCACATCCAGACCCTCGGACGAAGGTTACTCCTCTGAAATAAAGGGCAGTACTCGGGAAAGGGGCACAGTGCACGAACTGAGGCCAAAGCCCTTCAGATCTCTTACATATTGAGTATGGTCTTAACACATGTGATGATTGCACTTCTGCAGCTTCATGACTAAGCCATTCATTTTGATCCACTTGACCATGAGGACCAAGTTGAACGAGAGTGAGCAAAAGCCTACATAGAAAAAAAAAACATGTCATGAGTGGCATGGAGGTTTTCTTTGTGTAGATGGGACTCCATCCCCCTTACATGAAAAACCTGGTTGGCATGGAGACAGTTTCTTTGACAAAAATTCAGACTACTCTTCAACAGCACAGGTAAGTATCAGTTTGGTATGCAGCACAGTGACTTACTATTTAAAAGGTTGTTATATTCCATCATAACCTTCATATCATGGACTATGTCATTGGTGTACCCAGAAGTCTTCATGACTAGAACATATTTACATGGATGAGGGTTTCCCAAAACCCTGAGTTGTTTTTTGGTGTGGGAGAGTGGTTGTGGGCAGACTTGGCATATGCTGCATGAACCTGGTGTGTGCCACCATACAAACAGCCACCAGGAGGGAGCTTGACGGCAGACCAAAATATATTCAATACTAAACTGTCAATGGTAAGTATCAATGGCAATATATATTAGTAGTCCTCACCTGATGTCTAGGTTCGTGTTCGTTCAGAGCATTTTTTCAGCTCTATCAAAGGCCAGTTCCAATCACTGCAGGAGCTTTGCATCCTGATCCAAAGCCAGAAGGACCTTGACTATGCAAACATGTGGATCCATTTGTGCTTCATTCTGCACAATTTAATTGTTAAAATCAAGGAAAAATTAAACCATGAGGACTCAGATGTCTGCTTCTATGAAGAACCTTGGAGGCCAAGGCAAACTGGTGCTGACACTGATGCAGGAGAGGATGATCAGCGAGAGGGTGGTGGTGCAGTATGTGATCAGACTTACATTGGAAGTGTGGGGCAGGATTTTTGCAACATGTTAAAGACACAGTTGCTTTCCTCATTTGCGCAAAGGATTTAGTAGGTATATATGGTGCAAACCTGTAGCATTTAGGATGGTCAATTAGAAGTTCTTCATCCTCTTTAACACCCAACAAGGGAAATTTGCATGAACCTGTAGTATACAAGGGAAGAATGTAAGTGGGATAAGGTCCTTGACCTACAAAATCCTTCTTGACCAGTGGGAGAGTGCACCTTGAGTTGCTGTAGGAGAACAAGGGCAGTAAAGGTTACCAAAGTATGGAGTTTGGTGTGGTGAAGGGCATAAGCAGTGAAATGGGGAAGCTTTACTTAGGAGAACAAGGGCAGTAAAGATTACCAAAGTATGGAGTTTGGTGTGGTGAAGGGCATAAGCGGTGAAATGGGGAAGCTTTACTTGGGAGTTAGGTGAAGAAGGGCAGTACTCTGAATAGGCAAAAAGATGGGTAATGAACTGTGCACATAAATGGGAAACCTGCTCACCATGTTTGCACAGCAGGAATACAATCTGCAGTTGAATGGGAGACATAAGGCATCTTGTCACAATCTTAGCACCCAACGAGGGAAATTTGTGCAAACCTGTAGTATATAGGGTTGTCAATTAGAAGTTCTTCATCCTCTTTAGCACCCAACAAGGGAAATTTGTGCAAACACTGCTTGCATTTCTAAATGAACAGTTGCATGATGACATACTTAGTACAAACCTACTTTAGCTTTGATCAAGACCACACTTCATAGCAATATAATGAATCTGAGCCTCCTCCTTCTCTCAGTGTGCATGAGACAGCTTGAGTTCAATTCTTGCAAACTCCATTTGCTGATTTATGCTCTCCTATTGGTGGAGATGATCTTGTTCAGCAAGATGCATCACATGCTCCCACTCATCATGAGCACTGTGGGCCTTAAGATCATGAGCACATATTTCACTCTTGAGCTTCAGGTATTTATAGTGTTCATGCTTGGCATGAACCTCACATTTGCTATCAAGGTGCAGCATCAGGGATTCTGCTGTTTGCAAGATCCTTTCTGTGGTTTGGTCAAGAGTACTGCTACCAGGGCATTTGCATGATAAAGAGGGGGGACACTGAGATGATGTGCTTGAAGAAGATGGATGAGATTGTTTTGTAGTGAGAGAAGGTGAACTTTTATGACTTCCCTTGAGTGAACTGACATGAAGAGACTGTAGTGCTTGGCTGGCACCAATATTCAAGTCCTCTGAGTCAACAGGCATAGCCTGATGACTGGGTGAAGACTCCTTGTAATTGGAAAAAAAGACAGTGAATTGTCAGCCAGGTTTTTATTGGGTATTGGTGAGTGCTCAGGAGAGTTTAATGATATCATGCCCAGGCCAAGTGCATCAGAGGTTGAGATGGGAGGGAGCTGGGGTCACTGGTACCACTTTGGAAATGGAACCAGTGAGAACGAATCTAGTGTATTGCTAGGATTACAGTCTGAAGGTAATAGTGGCAATGGCTGGAGTGATACTATGTGGGGGGGCTGGTCAATGATCATATCATCCATCACACCATCATCCATAGTGCCACTATTAATCTCAACTATTTTTCCATCCTCAGGATTGTTGTCTGCATGAGCATCATCGTCACCTGTAGCCAGTGGTTTTGAAATATTAAAATGTTCCAATGCAGCAGAGGCAAAGTCCTGCCCTGCATCTGCAGTAGAGAAGGCATGATTGAAGGCTGGATTGGTCTGCCACCAGCCATGAAGCTCAGGCCACCAGGGAAATTTCTTGAGCTTTGTATCTGATGGAGACATGATTAAGACATGCATAAATCAATGCAGCAGAGACTTACTGATCAATGACTTCATCTTTGGATCCTCTTGAAGCTCTGCATACGTCTTTCCTGCTCCTGACTGCTTGAGGTCCTTGTTGAACTCATTGTATTTTTTCTGAAGTCTGAAACATCTTATCAGTGATTCTAGTAGATAGATGATGCAAGAACTGAACTAGTGCTATCGATATATACAGTTACCGAGGTTACTGCTCCCTTGCCGGACTACTGTGCCACAGTACCAAGACACATTTCATGAGCCGATGCCCATTGAATGCCCATGCCATGCCAGCTAGTTCCATTTGGTGTGTAGTACATCCCCATCTACCACTGCTGATCCCACAGCAAGCCTTATTACATGTAGAACATGTGCTGCAGCACATGCAGCACTATTACATATTGCTAGGGCTAAGTCTTGCATACTTGCTACTACTCTCGCCTATCGATTCCGCGTACTTACGATGTATGATAAAAGACTGCTGACTTCTCCTTTGCTCAATACTCCCCTTCTACTGTACAGCGGCAGGAAGAAGTCACTTACAATCATTTTTTTTTCTAATATCATATCATTCATTAGATGGGATTCCCGTACTGCTACTGCTCTCGCTATACGCAATTATATTTTCTTTGAAATCCAAATATCTCTAAAGGATCCTTTGACAGTCTTCGCTCTCAATGCTTCCCTTACTGCTATCTTTGCTGAGCACTGGCATTCATTGGTATCATCGGTTTCATCGCTATCATGCTATCACTCTTTGCTGACCCCCGGCATGCTACACTATCATGGTTATCAGCATATGCTATCACCATGCTCGTCATTAGCGACCCTTGTGGTATCATCAGTATCACCAGTACTATCAGTATCTATCTTTTGCATGGCACCTAACATCGGCATCCATGGAATATGTAGTGCTATCTGCAGCAACACTACCACTAGCATTGGGATTGCTTTATAGGAGTATCACATGTCTTATAGCAGCATTTGATGAAGTATATTCACCTGCAACCCCTCAGGTCAAATGTTCTTGCACTGCAAGAATAGCAGCTAGGCAAGCACTCGACATATACTAGTCTAGGGGGTAGTTCACTATCAGCCTAGCTAGATTGTAGTTTTTACAGTGCAAACACTTCCAGATCCTTGGATGTATATTACTCCTCTAAAATAAGGGGCAATAATCAGGAAAGGGGCACAGTGTACAAACTGAGGCCAAAGCCCTTCAAATCTCTTACCTGTTGAGTACGATCTTAACAGATGGACGCACCAGAAGATCCAGTTCGGAATGTCACAGACTACCCTTTGGATGAAGGAGAATTTTTAGTGGAATATGCACTCAATGGTGAAATGGTCAGGATTATCGAGGATGTCTCAATGGATATACCTCTTACACAAGACAGAACTTCTTATACCAAACAACACACAACAACCCTGCTCAAATTCAGCAGTAAATCACAAGAATTTGCAACTGTGGAAAAGGAAGCAAAGAAGAAAAGTTTCAAAGAGCTAGTCCCATCCTATCTCCACGACTTCACTGACATATTTGCCAAAGATGGGCTGAACCACCTGCTACCAGAAAGGCCTGGAACTGATCACTGTATTGAGATGAAACTGGTGTAAAGACTACAATCTAGCTAGGCTGATAGCGAACTACCACCTAGACTAGTATATGTTGAGTGCTTGCCTAGCTGCTATCCTTGCAGTGCAAAAATGTTCAACCCGAGGGGTTACAGGTGAATATACTTTTTCAAGCACTGCTATAAGACATGTGAAGCTCCTATAAAGTGTTCCCAGTGCTAGAGGTAGTGTTGTTGCTGATAGCGCTGCATTTTCTGTGGATGCCAAGGTTAAGCGCCACATGAAAGGTAGATACTGTTAGTACTGGTGATACCAATGATGCCATGAGGGCCGCTAATGACAAGTGTGGTGAAAGCATATGCTGATATCCATGATAGCATGGTATGCCGGGGGTCAGCGAAGAGTGATAGTGTGATAGCAATGAAACTGATGATACCGGTGCTTAGCAAAGGTAGTGGTAAGGGAAGTGTTGAGAGCGAGGAACGTAAAAGGATCCTTCAAAGATATTTGGGATTCAAAGAAAATATATTTGCATAAGAATCCTGTCTAATGAATGATATGATATAAAAATGATTGTAAGTGACTATTCCTACCACTGTATAGTAGAAGGGGAGTATCAAACGGAGGAGAAGTCATCAGTCTTTTTATCATACATCATAAGTATGCGGAATTGATAGGTGAGAGTAGTAGTGAGTATGTGAGACTTAGCCCTAGTAATATGTAATAGTGCTGCATGTGCTGCGGCACGCATTCTACATGTAATAAAGCTTGCCATGGGATCAGCAGCAGTAAATGGGAATGTACCACACACCAAATGGAACTAGTTGGCATGGCATGGGCATTCGATGGGCATCAGCTCATGGAAATGTGTCTCAGTACTGTGGTATGGTAGTCTGGCAAGAGCGTGGTAACCTCAGTAACTGTATATATCAATGGCGCTAGGGTTAGGGGTCATCGCGCTATTTGGTATAGGAGCCAGACAATAATGGAAATGGACTCATGCAAGGCTAGCGCCAGCTAGACTGTCACACTGGGTTATGTTCCCAGAGTATCCAAAATCTACCTGCTATCACCAAAGGAAAGAGAAGCTGTTAAAACCTTCATCAATGAGAATCTAGCTAAAGGATTTATTTCAGAATCTAAATCCCCCCAAGCTAGTGGTTTCTTCTTTATAGTAAAGAAGAGTGGCAATTTGAGACCAACCCAAGGCTACCAATATATCAACAAATGAATGGTCAAGAATGCCTATCCACTCCCTCTTCCTACTGCATTAATTGCTTGACTGCATGATGCCAAATATTTCACAAAAATGGATATTCACTCTGATTATAACAATATCTGAATTCACCCAGACAATAGATGGAAAGCTGCTTTCACTACTGAATTTGGGCTGTATGAACCCAACATCATGTTCTTCGGACTCTGTAATTCCCCCACCACCTTCCAAGCATATATGAATTGCACATTCCAACAAGAGCTAAATGAAGGATGGCTTATAGTATATATGAATGATCTCCTCATCTTTTCTAAAGATTTGGAAGAACACCAAAGGTGGGCGAGATGCATACTAGAAAAGCTCAGAGCTGAGATGCTCTATTGCAAACTGGAAAAGTGCACTTTTGATCAGGAAGAGGTGGAATACTTGGGAATGGTTATACACCCTGGACAGGTCACATTGGATATTGAAAAATTTGAAGGAATTCATAAATGGGAGACACTGACAAATGTGTCAGAAGTACAGTCATTTTTGGGATTCTGAAACTTCTACAGATCCTTTGTCCCCTGCTACTGCGATATTGCCTGACCTCTCATTGACTTAACTAAGAAAGATCAGAAGTTTGAATGGACTATGCATGTGCAGAATTCTTTTGAACAACTCAAACACGCTGAAACAAGGAAATAACAGCTGGCCTATAGATAGACACAACTATTTATCCTACTGAAGGTGTGAGTATGTAGTTCAACCCAAGAGGACTGCGATAGAAGCAACTTCCTTTAGTTAGTTAGCGAGGGAACACAGTAAGACTAGATGATAGAGGCAAGAAACTACTCTGAAGGTTGCCACTGTCAGTGGTACTACAGCAGAACAAGATAATCCGAAAGTAAAAATGTGATGGTAAGGGCACTGGTTAGTGATACCAAAACAGTGATAGCAGTAACTACCGAAGGCAAGCACAAGTCTGCAGTAATGATAAAAATCAGTGGCAACGGTGAGAGTCACTGGCAGCAGTCTGAGACTCCATGAATGAAATCGAAGTTCTAAGAATGAGAGCTTAGCTCGTAGTATCCCACGGCAACTTATAGTGGTACTAAGTGCTGATAGGTCAAAAGTTAAGGCAAAAACAAAGATAGAATTGCACAAAACAAAGGATTAATACTATGAGTGACTTCTATGGCTACCACAGACAGAGGACGTGAAGTATGAAAAATATCTGAGAGGCTTTTTAACATAGTGCATGAGCGACCGGGATGGATAGGCGAGTATAGTAGTGAGTGTGCAAGGCAAATAGACTGAATATGTAATCATGCTGCTGGGTACTGTGGCACAAGGCATACATGTAATAGCACTTGCTGTGGGATCAGTTTTGACAGTTACTAATTAATATGCACCAAATGGGGCTAGATGGACTTAGGATGGACATGGTTGGATAATGCAGTTCAGATGGTCGGTATGAGTGCTGCTTGATGTTCAGTTCCCTTGGCTATGATCTGAGATGTGTGTAGAATAGCTAGGACACAAGCCTAGCAGCAATATGGTTGCTACAATGCTTTCCCAAGTAAACCAGTATTACATAACCCTGACCCATTGAAGCAATTTGCAATTGCTATGGATGCCTCACTAGTGGTATTCTTCTCCAGACAGATGAGAATGGCTTATACCATCCATGTGCCTACCTCTCTCAATCCTTTAATCCAGCAGAATGAAACTATCAGATTTTCAACAGAGACGACAGCTGAAGAATGAGTCTGCATGCTACAGAAGATCAGAGAAGAAGCTATTTCATGCCATAACATTACCATGCAAAAGATGGCAGAACAATCATACAGACAGAAGTACACTCCATGGAAAATAGGAGACAAGGTATGGTTACTGGTGGAGAACTTACACCTGAAACTACCATCACAGAAACTTGCACCAAAATGATACAGGCCTTTCCCAATCACTGCTGTCCTCTCATCTATTACATTTACACTCCAACTTCCTAAACAATGGAGAATCCACAACACATTCCATGCTTCTCAGTTATCATTCTATAGTGAAAACAATGTTCACAGCCTGAACTTCTTAGAGGTGCCACCTGACATCATAGAAGAAGAAGAAGAATATGAAGTAGAAGCCATCTTATCTCATAAGGGAAATGGCAAATGCTGAAGATACTTGGTGACATAGAAGAGTTACTCATTGGCAGATAACGAATGGTTACCAGAAGAGAATTTGAAGAATGCTGGAGATATCCTGAAGGCATATAAAAGGAGACACAAACTCTGATGAACTCCCAACTACCCACACAGCAACTTATATGTCTAACATTCTCATTACCGCCACACCAGCTATGTCCAATGCCTCCATCTCCACTGAATCATCCATCACAACCTTCACCACTGACACCACTGATGCCTCTGTCACTCCTATCTGACACCAATCCCCCACTGCCAGTGACTATGCATGCCCTATTGCTGTTGTCACCACCCTTGCAGAAGACCACAACTGTGATACTAACACTAAACACTTCACACATTACATCGATGACCTTGAAGAATACACATTCATCAAAGCCATCCTCATGTGCAAGGAATACACCATTGAAGTCAACAACATCATCGTCCATAGAGACACATTCACAGCATCCCTTGTCATCCACATCATCAGAAATGCCATCCTCCTTGAGCAATGGGCTCAAAGAATAAAATGCGAGGAAACTCGCCTCAGTATTATGCACCTTCAAAGGCGTATCAGAACTCACACTCTATGTCTTTTGCCTCATGGGTTTGAGGAAGATCTTAGAGAAGCTATGCAAAGGGTTAATGCCAGGAACGCCAGAACCCTTAGACCACATAGTCCATCGAATGAGGTGGAGACTAATTAAGTTGCACTCATGGCTACCACCTTTCCTCCAAACCCCCATTCTAATATTTGTAATCTCATCAGCCTCCTTGCTGCTGTGCAAGAGGTCTCATCAACTACTACTGCCATCATTGAAGACATCCAGCAATCCATTGAAATGTCTCAAGAAGCAAGACAAGCTATTACTGATGTAGTAAACATCTTGCAGAACTATGAAACAGAATGTACCCCATCCCCAGTCCGAATGATCAATCCAATCCAGACTATCCTGCACCAGCAGACAACTCCACCTTCATATTGTTGGTCTACTACTCCCTCTCCCAAACCTGTCAAAATGTGAATAGAGGAGCACCCAACAGGATTATATGAACCTGCTCCTGAATTCTTACCCCCAGTTGTAGTATAACTCCTGGACTTCATCCCTATAGCCTCATTAGATGCCACTTCATCATCATCTCCCAAAGAACTCATCACTGCAGCAGAGTGCAAAGAGATAAAACCAGTACCCATGAAAAACAAGATGGAACGTCCTTTTCATACCCATATCATGAAGAACTTGCACCTGATTATGAAGACTAAAGCAGCAGGAAAGCGACACAGGTTGCAAAGTCAAGACCCTGCTTACAGTAATGTTACTATCACTCCTCCTCTATACACAACCACTTCCAACCCCAATGAAAATTGCATCTGTCAAGTCTGTGAGGGTACAGGTCATTGTCATAAAACCTATGACCAATATCACTGTGTGTATTGTCATGTCATTGCCCCCGGACATCTTTCCATCTATTGTCCCCTGCTGAAAGGAAAGAATATCGGGTTCTCCATCAAAGATTTCAAACACCTCAACTTCTATGCTATGCTTGTAGGTGTTAGGAGCAAGATGAGGCAAGAGCCATTGAGAATGACTATGACAAGGATGGTCACTATATTTCTGATGACCCAATCTACTGGGCTAATCAAGATGAGTAAAGATGGAGTCTTTACCATAACAAGGGGGGTAATGTTACAATTGTACATGCCCCTATACATTTTCCCTTTCCTTTTTGTTATGTAACCTGTACAACCATGGACTACTTGTCTCACAATACAGTCTATGAACTGGTCATTGTATTTACGTGGCTTTGCCACGTCATACTCTACCTCTTTTGTTTTGTTGTATTGTTATCCACTCATGCCTTCCACATTCATCTCTTTATGTACTTGCTTGTTATGGTCTTGGTCTGTGCACACATACTGGCCTATTTAAGCACAGTGTATTGCTTGTAGATTCCTTACTTTAATATTACTGGGTTTTACCCGGAATCTCCTTTGCTAGAGCCTTGCAACTCTAGTCATCTGAATTGTCTTTCTAAGTCTTAGCACACCTAAGTCTTAGTCATTGAAACAATCTTTATATTCGACTCAGCCAGCCTAGTCCCCTCTTTGGACAAGTCTGTCTTTGTTGTCTGAACAGAACCTTTGCTCTTTTGTATAGGTATTGATAATGAACAACTGTCACTCTCTTTTGAGTAGTCATGTCACAACCAACCCCAGTCATAACACCAGCCAATGCCCAGAACTCAACACTGAGGTTATGGGACTTGAGGCTCAATATTTGGGACTTGGCATTTGGGACTTGGTGCTCAGCACTCAATATTCAGCATTCAGCATTTGATATTCAGAGAGCAGGGGGAAGGGTACCACACTGGTACTATAGTGTCTGGCTAAATGTTCATGGCAATATTGTGCACTCAGGATAAGATAGTGTGATCATGTCTCAGTACTCGAAAGTTGGTATTTGGTATGCGGTACTCGGTAGAGTCTTGGCATTCAGTATTCAGCATTCAGCACTCAGCACTCAGCATTCAGTATTCAGTACTCAGTACTCGGGATTTGGTATTTGGCACTTGATGATTGGTACTTGATACTTGGTATTTGGCATTTGGTATTTGGCATTTGGTATTTGGCATTTGGTACTCAGTATTTAGTACTCAGTACTCAATATTTGGCAGTTAGCACTTGGCAGAGTCTCAGTATTTGGTGTTCAGCACTTGATGTTTGGTACTCGATACTCAGTATTTGGCATTCAGTACTCAGCATTTGGTACTCAGCATTTGGTACTCAGTATTCAGTACTCAGTACTTGATATTTGGCACTTGGCACTTGGCAGAGTCTCAGTATTCAGTGTTTGGCACTTGATGTTCGGTACTTGATACTCAGTATTCAGCATTCAGTACTCAGCATTCAGTACTTGGTATTTGATACTCAGTACTCAATATTCGGCATTTGGCACTCAGCAGAGTCTCAGTATTCAGAGTTCAGCACTTGATGTTCAGTACTCAGTATTTGGTGTTTGGCACTTGATGTTTGGTACTTAGTACTCACTATTCAGCATTCAATACTTGGCATTTGGTACTCAGCATTTGATACTTGGTACTCAGTGCTTGATATTCAGCATTGGGTACTCAACACTTGGTGTCCGGTACTCAGTATTCGGTACTCAGTACTCAGTATTCAGTGTTCGACACTTGATGTTCAGTATTTGGTACTCAGGACTTGATATTCACCATTCTGTTACAAACTGGGATAGTTCTTAACACAAAGGCCACACAAGAGAGGCTTCTTGAATGTGGATCGTAGCACCAAAGCAAAAGAGCAATGGTTCTCAGTACAAGGGCATTGAGTACTGGTATGAGACAGCTAAGTCAAGTATGCTATTGTCTCTAACAAAGATAGTTCTGTGAAGCAACAGCAACATGGAACTAGCTGAGTCAAAACAAGGCTTTACTTTAGACTAAGATGAAGGAGTGCTAAGTCTTAGATATGATTCAGATGACTAAGGTTGCAAGACCTTAGTGAAGGATGTTCCAGGTAAAACCCAGTAAGATTAAAGTAAGGAATACAAGCAGTGTATAGAGGCCTTATATAGGCTAGGACAGTTTAGGGCAGACATAAGAAAAGAGACATGGGAATGTAAGTGCATATCCTAATAAGGAAGGCAACTATGGTACAGACATATTGAGACATATGATATACAAGGTAAGGATGACATAAGCAGACATAGTGTTGACATGAAGAAAAAATGAATAGGGGGCACATACAATTGTAACACATTCGGCACTCAGTATTCAGTGTTTGGCATTTGGTATTTGGTACTGGGTATTTGGTACTTAGTATTCAATACTCTGCATTTGGTATTCATTTGGTATTTGGTATTTGGGAATTGATATTCAGCATTCTGTATTCTGTATTCAATATTTGGTGCTCAATATTGTGCATTTGGTACTTGGCATTTGGTACTCAGTGCTCAGTACTTGGTATTTGGGACTTGATAGTGGGGGCTTGGTGCTCAGAAGTCAACATGTGGAGTGTTACGACTGGGATGGGCTCATTGAGTGATGGCTCAAAAGAGAACAGCAGTCAACAATGGAGTCAGCACTTTAAGTACAAAAGAGTACTATGCTGTCAGACAATGAAAATAGTTACACATAAGGTTACACGGAACTAGCTGAGTCGAATATAATCGTGTTCAGCTAAGACTTAGGAGTCCTAAGACTTAGAAAGATGAATTTAATGACGACTAGAGTTGAGAGGCTCTAGCGAAGGATGTTCCAGGTAAAACCCAGTAAGATTCAAGTGAGGAATCTACAAGTACAAGAAGGCCTTTAAATACTAAAGTATGTAGAGACTTTAGGGCAGGCTTGAGATAGATTATATGTGGTAGTAGACTGTATCGAGTATACAACGACGTGAGTCAGTAGAAGGTAGTAGAACATCATGGAATATATGAGTCAATGGAACGTCACAAGATGATGATGTCAATAGAACATTACAGAATAGAATGGAACTGAGTACCAACATACGATCAAGTGATTGTGAGAGAAAGATCAAGGTCATCTGACCATGTAAGAGTACAACCGATAAGGTAATAGTGACATAAGCAAGGGAGAAATGAATAGGGGCATACAGTGATTGTAACATTACCCCTGTTGTTAAGGTGAAGACACCATTCTTCACTCATCTTGATTGGCCCAGTAGATAGGGTCATCTGAGATGTAATGACCATCCTCATTGTAGTCATTCTCGACAGCATGAGCTTTGTCCTGTTCTTGACAGGCATGAGCATACTTCTCGTCTTCTTCTAGCTCAAGGGCAGCAAGTGCGGTGTAGAAGTCAGGATGGCAGAAATCTTTATAGGGGAAACCAACATCTTTGCCTTTCAGCAAGGGACAATAAATGGACAGATGTCCAGGGGCGATAGTGTGGCAATACACACAGTGATATTCTTTGCAGTTCTTGTGTCGGTGACTGACACCTTGATAGACATGGCAGGTGCAATTCACATCAGGGTTGGAAGTGGTTGTGCGTAGAGGAGGGGTGACAGTGACATGACTGTAAGCAGGGTCTTGACTTTGTGAGTGGCGTCTCTTTCCATTTGCTTTAGTTTTCTCAAGCGGGTGCGTGTCATGTGGGATGATGGCTCGAAAAGGGTGCTTGCCTTTATTCCTAGGCTCTGGCACCAGCCGCACTTCTTCTTCGTTCTCTGCGGCAGCTATGAGCTCGCTGTGTGATGATGGGGATGTGGCTCCTAGAGCCGAAACAGGGATGAATTCTGGTAGCTGTACTACCACGGGTGGGAGAGTTGGCAATACTGGAGCAGGGGAATATAACCCCATGGGGTGTTCTTCCATCCAAGTCTTGACACTACTAGGACAGGGCACGAGAGCAATGATAGTCGGGGGGAGTCGTTTGAGTGCAGATGATAGTGTCAATGGGGTTCACCATTCGTACTGGTGGCGTATGTACTTCCTGTCCTCATAATACATTTACTATGTTGTTAATAGCGTCTTGTGCCTCACGAGAGGTTTCAACTGTTTGCTGGATGCTGTCGACAATGGCGGAAGTGGTTTTGGTGGCACTCTGGACAGCGGCCAACAGACCCACAAGGTTGCTAATAGTAGAATGAGGATTTGCAGGGAAAGTGGTATCTGTGAGAGCAATGTGGCTCGACTCGACCGCCAGGTCTGGGCTATGTGGTCTAAGAACTCCTGTTGATCTCTCGTTAACGACTCGTATAGCCTCTCTAAGGTCTTCCTCAAAATGACGAGGCAGAAGACGTAGAGCATGAGCCCTAATGCATTTCTGAAGGTGCATGAGGCTAATACGAATTTCTGGTTTAGAAACTCTCCTCACCCATTGCTCCATGAGGATGGCGTTTCAGATGATATGAATGACGAGAGAGGCAGCGAAGGTGTCTCTTCTAATGATGAGGTTGTCAACCTCGATGGCGTACTCTTCACACATGAGCACAGCTTCGATGAAGGTGTATTCTTCGAGGTCATCGATGTAATGGGTGAACCGCTCTGCGTTGGTGTCACAGTCATGGTCCTCTGCAGGGGTTGTGATGATGGCAATGGGACGAGTGTAATTGTGAGCGATGGGGGAACAGTGATGGATGGGGGTGACGAGGGCATCAGTGGTGTTGGTGAACTGGGAGATAGATGATTCTGTGATTTCTGACATGGAGGCATTGGGTGAAGCTGGGGTCAATGGAATGTAAACAGCGGAAGGCATATAGTTTGAATTCAAAAGCGCTGGAGGCAGGAGATGATAGTGGTTCGAGTTGAAGGGCCACTTCACAGGTTGTGTCGCTTTTTATATGCTTTCAAGATCTGCTCGGCATTCTCCAGGTTGGCTTCAGGTAGCCACTTGTTATCTGCTGATGAGTACCCCTTCCACGTCACCAGGTACCTTCAGCGTTTGCCATTCCCTTTATGGGACAATATCACTTCTACTTTGTATTCTTCTTCTTCTTCAATGACATCTGGGGCAGGTTCTAGGAAGTTCAGACTGTGGACATCGTTTTCACTATAGGTTGATAACTGAGAAGCATGGAACGTGTTGTGGATCTTCCACTGCTTCAGGAGTTCTAGTTTGAAGGTGATCGGGGATAATACCACCATAATCGGGAATGGTCCATATCGCTTTGGTGCTAGCTTCTTTGATGGTAACTTCAGGCGTAGGTTTTCCACTGATAACCAAACTTTATCTCCTATCTTCCATGGGGTATACTTCTGCCCATATGATCGTTCAGCCATCTTTTGCATGGCAATGTTGTGGCACGAGATTGCTTCTTCTCTGATCTTCTGTAACATGCGGACTCGTTCTTCAGCTGTCGGTATGGTTGAGTCTGGAATGAGGTGTGGGATGGCACGTGGCTCATATCCCATCATCAGGAAGAATGGTGATGCATTTTGTGTGTTGTGCTTTCAGTGGTTGTGCATGAATTCTGCTATTGGTAGGTGTTCTACCCAGTCTTCAGGGTTATTCTGGCAGTATATCTGGAGGTACATATCTAATTCTTGGTTGAGACGTTCTGTCTGGCCATCTGTCTGAGGGTGGTATGCTGTAGACGGTGCAATATTGTATTCTAGGAGTCTTGCTAGCTCCTTTGAGAATCTGGATAGGAATTGTGGGCCTCTGTCAGATATGACTTTGTCATGGAGCCCAAATCTTCTGTAGATGTGTTTCAAAAATAGTTTTGCCACTCCCTCTGAGGTGATCGTTTTGTTGCATGGAGTAATAATTACCCCCTTCATAAGCCCATGGTCTACCACGACCATAATACTGTCGAAGCCCCTGATACCGGGAGGTCTGTGATGAGATTGACAGAAAGTTGGGCAAAGGGGCGTGTCGCGGAGGAGGGGATCGGTGCAAGAGGTGGTCAGACTGGATGAGTATTTGCCTTCATCTGTTGGCACAAGGTGCAGCCATCAACATACTTCCTAATATAGGAACTCATACCAGGCCACCAAGCTTCCTGCTTGATGAGTTCTTCTGTCTTAAAGCAGCCAGGGTGACCTGCAGTGGGGTGATCATGATAGCATGCAAGGATCTCAGGGTGATGTGCTGGGGGAATATACGCATGATCCTTGTAATACAAGATATCCTTGTCAATCTTCCAATCGGACAACGCCGATTTCATAGGGGGAAGACAAATGCCATCAATGGCATCCAATGCAAATTTGAACACTGGGTCATCCAGTGGGTCTGACGAATGGAGAGTATTGGCAAGATCTACATCTAATAGCCGGATGAACATTGAGTCAGGGAGAAGGACCTGGTCTGTGTTGTCGTCCTTTCCAGTCCTGTGATTGGGTCTACATGATAAGGCATCCAGTGTGGCGAGCTTGCTTCCAGCAACGTGGTGTAATTCTAGATCATATTCTGATAGGAACATCTGCCAGTGGGCCTGATGTTGAGTCAGTTTCTGGGCCATGTTAAAATATAGCAGGTTCTTGTGATCTGTGAATATGATGATTGGGTGCAGGTTGCCTTCCAAATAGTGTCGCCATTCAGCTAGCGCTCTAATAACTGCGAGTAGTTCTCTGTCGAATATCTGGTAGTTGCATTCTGCTGGGTTCAATGACTGTGACAGATACGTGCATGGGTGGTAAACTCCATTCTCATCTGTCTGCAAAAGAACCCCTCCTGTGGCAACTAATAATGTGTTGGTAGCAGTAGCAAATTGCTTAGCCGGATCTGGGTTACATAATACCGGTTTCATTGTGAATGCATGTTTTAACACATCAAAGGCACTTTGTTCTTTATTGGTCCAGGTGAACTTGTTGTCCTTCTTTGTTAGATCTACCAGTGGTCATGCCATGTTGGAGTAGTGGGGGACAAAAGACCAGTAGAAGTTGCAGAATCCAAGGAATGATCAAACTTCTGAGACATTCTTCGGTATCTCCCATTTCCTAATTCCCTCCACTTTCTCAATGTCCGACATGACTTGTCCAGGGCAGATGACCATACTGAGGTATTCAACCTCTTCTGCGTCGAAGGTACATTTTTCAGGTTTACAGAACAAGGTTTCTCTGTGCAGCTTCTCTAATATCCAGTGTGTCCTCTTCCAATGTTCTTCCAAATTGTTCAAGAAGATAAGGAGGTCATCCATATAGACAATTAGCCATCCTTCGTTCAATTCTTGTTGGAACATGCAGTTCATATATGCCTGGAATGTCACCAGTGAATTACATAGACCAAAGAACATGATGTTCGGCTCATAGAGCCCAAATTCAGTGGTGGGACTATTTTGGGATGTCATATCATATTTTACATCATGTATGGAATTTGGATGTCACCATATGTAGCTAACTGAGTCATGATCTGGTGTAAGAATGTAAGTGGATATCCTAATAAGGAAGGCAACTGTGGTACAGATGCGTTGAGGCCACCTGAGTGACACTGTTTATGTTACTACTTAGTAATGTGAGAATGTACGCTCTCGCATTACTAGTTAGAGGGAATAATCTATACTACAGTACTGCACCACTTACTTCAGTAATCAGCAGTGACTTGACAGGTACGTTTTTTTCCTCTTGGCTTTATCCAACGGTGGCTTAGCTGACTACAGTGTAATCAACTTTCGGCAATGTGCGGGCTGGGTGCCAACCACTCCTGCGCCGCTGGTGCCAACATTCCCACAGCCTCCGCTCATCATCTACAATGACGAGCATGCTATATCACTCAACCTTACCCAAATCTGAGCGCGTTTTTTGCGCATCCTTTTTCTTATGGTCTTACTCTACTCTTATGATGTTTTTTCAGGTGCATCTGTCTCATTTTAGCTACATATTCGGTGAGTACTTGTGTACCTTCTGTGTTCTGACTAAGCATACTAACTCTTGTTCCTCGCTGCTATGGGGAGACGGCGTCCGTTCCACACAACATCACAGAGGGTCACAATGACTGTACTTTGTCATACAGGCCCACGGACCACATCTGCAAGCCTCACCCATATACAAGCAGACCACCTGCGAGCTGAGAGAGAGCTCCAATTCCAAGCTCAAGGTGAGTGTACAGATCAGTCTTTTTTTTCATTCTTACAGCGACGTATGCACAGATCAGCGTCACACACAGCAGGCTGCCCTCGCTGTGGAGGCTTCGCTGGAAGCTGGGTCGACTTTTGATACGATGGACCAGTTTTATGATGGTGAGTCGTTGATGCAGCGTTCAGACGGCAGCAATGGTGACATAGACATGGACACAGATACAGACACAGACACGGACATGGGCAGCAACAGTAATGAGGGCCATTACTCAGTCGAATCCCGGCTACTCTCTGCCTATGCTAGGCTGCAATTACAAAACAGGTACATATTGTATTTCTTCTACTCAGTCTTTCTGGCTAATCAAGGTTACTGCAGCTCGTCGAAACACCGTAGTGACCAATGGACACGAGAAGCACGCTACACCAATATGCACGCTTCATGGCACTTGCAGCTGCCTGCACTGACAAATGTGTATCTCACTTGGAAGCATAACAGTTCGCTCAATGTTGCTCAAACTTCAGCTCACAAGTTCCAGGTCACAGCAGTGCATGTCTTTGGTACATTTTTTTTAAACGAAATATTTTGTTACTTACATTTTCTAGAACTAGACTATTTTCATGATATTACACAACAGCACAAAGAAGTCGCAAATGTGTCTCTATTGCATGTGGGTCTACTTGGCTGCTCTCCTACTGCACCGACTGTTGCAATTAGCCTGCAATGTCTTGAGCTCTATCATCAGCTTCGACGATGGCAATCTTCATTCAGCATCCAGGCATTCACAAAGGTCTTGTGCGCAATACATAATGTAAGTCATTCTTTGTGCATGGACTTACAGCATTCTAATCAATCATTAGGTCAATTATGCGCAAACATTCCATGATCAATTTTCGATCGCATTCGACATCTATCTCACAATACTTCGTAGTGTTCGGTCTCAAGTGGACATGGCACTCAGCCGCACAGATCCTGACTGGCGCCTTCGACATGGTTGTCTGCCATGCATGTTTGAGGTCAGTGTATTATTTTTATTTTGAAAACATCATTGTCTGATCTATTTCAATAGCAACCTAATGAATGTCTGCTGTATCCTGCCAGTCTCAAAGCAATGGATGGGAACAATTCTGCAAAACACATGGCAAATGCTGGCAGTGCCAACCTCTGCATCTTTCCCAGCAGATACATGATTCCCTTGGATCAAGTTGATGTGTTCAAGGATGACGTACGACTACGTCCTGGTGAACATGGAGCCGATCAACTAACATTTTGCACTGACAATTGGAAAGCCACTAACTCAACAGAGGAGAACACTGTCCGTGTTTTTGAACAGACTGGTATCTTTCTCTCTGCATGTCGACATAGAATCATTCAAATGGTCACTGAGATGCGTCGCAGTGGCGAGCTGTAAGTTATCAATACAATTCAATAATATGTTGCTAATGATTTTCAAAAGTGCGAAATATCCTCTCGCTACTATCAATAAGCTTCTTGATGTCTTCGGTGACAATCAAGCCATTGGTAGTGATATCAGTTGCAGTTTATCTAAGACAGTCGCTGCCAGCTCTATACGAGACGAAGCCTTCAATCGTAAACTTTCACTGTTGGTGAATGCATTCCACAGACATGCTCACAACTGCAAATGCCATGTACCTACGTGGCTTCAGACTCGAAGATCTTGAAACTTGTGAATGTATTTTTGCAAGCTCGAACACTGCAGCGTGTCTCATTTGTCATGCATTGCATTTTCACTATTCTCAGTTCCTAGACCTGCATTTCAACCAATGGGACATGGATAAATATTTGGAACTCAGTGAGCATTTATTGTCTGACTATGTAGTAATTCTGATTGATCTAATTGAATTTAGGCAGCTTTATTTTCAATAACTACCAACAAGCGGTTACCCTGATTGATGATTTCACCAAAGAACTTGATGCCTACTGCTTATTCTTTCCTGACCAAGCCATGGATTTTGAGACTTGGGTAACCGAAGAACTTGCATATCTGGAGTCCATTGCATTGGAGCCAGCACGTGATGCTTTCGCAGTCGATTACATTGAAGCACTTGAGAAGCTCAACATGTACCAGTAAGTTTCATTTTACTTTGTTTGCATATATTTTAAAGTTCACAATCAATCCAGACAACAGTTCGACTCATTCGGAACTGATAAATTTTTGACGTACTTGCCATCATCATTCACACCTGACTCTGGGTTGAGTGTTGCAGCTTCTCAATCAACTAAGCAGGCACAAGCGGTTTGGTGTGTGGTGGAATGCTGTCTTCAAATTCAAATCAATATTGTTGAGGATCTTGAGACCTGCCTTGACATTGCTGAATGGTGGACACCTGGATATTCAGATTATCAGGAGACACTTGAATATAGCTGACAACGGAAATTCATTCATGCGGTCGAAGATCTTGAGGGTCTTGTTGTCCAGCGCTTGTTTGAGTTGTCTAAAGCTAATCTCTCATCAACCGGTACTAACTTAATGTTGATTAATGCATTCTACTGACAAAATCTTTTGCAGGCTATAAACTTCGAAGACAAATATCTTGAGCCATTGTCAAATGATCGGGTGCAATTCATACTGCACTAGACAAGTACAACAAGCTCGCTGTCGTGCAAAATCCACGAAGGCCAACACTACAATATAGTGAGATTCTGTCTTATGCGGCCCGTGGCGAGTTTGACATCCTCAAACATTCACGACACAATATCCTGACCAAGCCTTGGAGCAACACCACACATCATCAGATGGGTGTCAAGTACTTCAAGATTCTCTGAGCTCGTGAGGAGATTACTCGACTCAATGTTGAAACCTGCTGCTTGCACGCTTGGTTCGATGCTGAGGATTCTGACATCAAACACATGGCCACTGAGCTTGAGCTAACTAACCCTCTGCTTGCGTCAGAAATTTGGAGGCTGTATCATCGGCAGCGGAGGGTCAATGATGTGCACTGTGTTTGTATCAATCGCATATATTCACTTGAAGGATTTACCAGCTGTGTTCCTTCTGACGTGACTGCAACAGATGACTCATTGGACTCTGTAGATGAAGTCTCAGTAGAGATGATTGAAGATGAATTAGAAGGAGATGAGGCAGCACGATTTGACTTATGTATTCAGCAGATGTCATTGTAGTTCTCTTCTGTGATTTTGCATTACACACAAATTTGAGGATTGATTGTTAATGCATTTACCATTCCTTCAGAACAAGTCTTTATTGTGAGGGGACAGCATAGCAAGGCTCAGAACACGATGTAAGGACTGAAGAAAGGGAAGTCCATGCTGCTACATTGTTACCGTTCCCTCTGAACAGTGTAAGGACTGAAGAAAGGGAAGTCCATGCAGCTACGTTGTTACCATTCCCTCTGAACAGTGTAAGGATGGCTTGCCATGGACTTCCCTTTCTTCAGTCCTTACACTGTTCAGAGGGAACGGTAACAATGTAGCAGCATGGACTTCCCTTTCTTCAGTCCTTACATTGTGTTCTGATTGCTATGCTGTCCCCTCGCAATAAGGCTGAAGAAAGGGAAGTCCATGCTGCTGCTACACTGTGAAGACGAAGAAGTACCTGTGCCAGAATGCATATAATCATGAAGGTCTTAAATTGATGGGTATATTATTAGTAGTTATCGATGGATCAATCTTAGATTGATGTGACATTTGTAAGCCACATTGCAACTGCATGCAGTGTGCCGCATGTGCATCTGCCTAATACCTGCCTTATATCTTGCTTCATCCTGCATTTTTCATATCCTCCAAGTCTGTTACTTTCTGCAATCGCCCAACTTTGACTATGCCTACTTCAAACTCCACATTCATGACAGAATCAAGCGGCCCGGATGGTCATCTGCCTC
>MU173063.1:5504-52458 GCA_016695475.1 Suillus decipiens | reverse complement strand
ATCTTCAGAAATGTGCAACTTGGGGGGTGTAATTTGCACATTTTCGAAGATATCAAAAATGTGCAACATGGGGGGGTATAATTTGCACATTTTCGAAGATGTCAAAAATGTGCAACATGGGGGGTGCACTTTGCACATTTTCGAAATCTTCAGAAATGTGCAACATGGGGGGGTGCACTTTGCACATTTTCGATATCTTCCAAAATGTGCAAAATGTCTTACTTGAAGGTAGCCATAACCTAACTCTAACCATACCCTATTTGACAAAAACTACTTAGAATGTCCTCTTCCGAAAATTCATTAATCTCTGTCACTTCGACGTTGTCGGACTCAGCATTGAAGGGAGAGTCCCAATGCTGGTCTACAATGACATGGCTTCTGCACAACTTTGTCAGGATCTCACTTGCACCCTTGACATGGAAGCGATAGCCATGGTCGGTCTTGACCACCACGCCCATAGCCTTGCGCTCGCTAGAAAACGGAATCATCTGCACAACCCTTGCTGCGTGTCTGGTCTCCTTATAATCCGCCCACCCAAGATCCTTGGCAAAGTTCAGAAGTGCTGTCTCCGTCTTATTTCCCACGAACACGCGCTCCCCACTCTCCTTCTCCACATCCTCAAACGCAGTAGTGTTCACAGCGATAGCCACATTGAACAGCGAACGAAGGGATGGGGTCAGAACGGTATTAAGTATCGATTGATCGATGCTGAAATCATCACAGGGGCCTTTCGAACCAGAGTTCCTGCGTGGGTTTAGGCTTCTATTTGTGTTTGTGCGCGCTTAGTTGGCTTCAAGTTTACGCACGAATTTAGCGTGAATCCCGATAGAGCCTACGACTACGGACATGGTGTTACAAGTGAGCGTACCGGTCTTGTCGGTGCAGATGACAGAGGAGCTGCCCATCATCTCACAGGAGCCCAAGATGCGCACCAGGAGGTTTTCTGCCGTCATCCTCTTGGTAGCGAATGCTAAAGCAAGAGTCACAGCCAATGGAAGTCCTGATTATAAACATGCTTGTTAAGGCATAGCACGTTTGACATAAAAGTAGAACCTTCACCTTCTGGAACGGCAACAACGACCAAGGTGATCGAGATGATAAGAATCTGAACGAACGCCATGCCGTTCTGGTGGGCAGACCTATAGTACACTAGTTAGAGAAGATCCAGATTGGGCCATAGCTGAGGTTCGTCACCTGACAGGCGAGCCTGTAGCAAATTGCACGATGAATCTGATCATCAGAGCAAAGAAGAGAATGATGCCGGCAATGCTTCCAGGCTTCGCGACGAATTCAGCCAAAACATTGAGTTTCAACTGAAGCGGGGTGTGCTCAGTCTCCGTCCTGAGAGCTAATAGAGTTGGGGTTAACTGGGATGTCGGCGAGCAAAGAGATATACGTACCCATCATGATCCTGCCGTTGAAGCTCTTTGTGCCAACTGCAACGACGACGTAGCTACCAACGCCTTCCAAACCTTGCTACCACTGACGACAAAGCAATCTGTGTGTGTAGATACGTGCTCCCCTCCGAGGGCACCACCTGCTTGCTTCAGCGCCAGACAATGTGTATAGGACACCTTTTTGATAGCATCCGATTCGCCAGTTGCTGCTGATTCGTCGCACATGATGTTGTGCCCAGCTAAGAAGATGCCATCGCAGGGGACAATTTCCCCAGGTTCTAATAACGCTATATCGCCGACTACGACTTCCTGTGTGCACAGAAAAGTACGATGAGACGGCGTTGAATTAAATGAGAACAAACTTACTTTCACATCAATGAGACGTTCGATGCCATTACGAATAACTTTGACCCCACGTTCTTCCTTTTTCTCGTTGAGGACCTTGAATTGCCGCTCTTTTTGCCAATCATTTATCGAGCCAATAACAACCTGTGAAAAATTAAATGTTGCATGAAAAAAGGAAGCATAGCTAACTTACCACGATAAGCACCGCGACCATAATGGCAACACCTTCCACCCAATCCACTGGAGGTTGGCCGGCAGGCTGAGGCGTCCCAAAATCTTGAAACAAGCCAAGCGCGAGTGAAACAATTGCTGCAGTAGACAACAAGATCTTCAAGACACAAGTAGAGTGAAGTTTGAGTTTGACGGATTTAGTAGATACGCACGAGAACTTTATCTTGTAAGGCAAGCCACATGAGAGCAAGTGGACTTTTGCTGATTCGATGGGGAAGAACATTGTCTCCGAATACGCGTTTGCGATCTTCCATCGACGCCGAATGAGGGTCGTCGGCAACTTCAACGTCAACATGACCTTGTGGTGTGGGGACGTTGGACAAAGGTTCCCGGTTGTGCATTTGAGAAGCACCTACTCCAGCGCCTGATCTGTTGTCTGGCGTGTTGACTAGTGTTAACCCTCGAGAACGGTCAGTTCCTAAGCCGTCAAGAAGGCCGTCAATACCCCCTAACGCCCCGAGGGCATCGAGATTCTTCGGGTCGAGAAGACTAGCCAACTCGATGGGTCTGAATTTAAATGGACGGGGATTGACCAAGTCATCTTGGACAAGTTCAATCTTTGGGACATCACCGTTAGCTTGAAGTGAATGGTGGTCGTCAGCAGGATTTTCATGACCATCAGCATTGGGTGAAAAAGTTATTGTGACGTGATTTTCGATGGAGAGATCGGATTTAGCGGGCTTAGAACTGGAGAGTACGGAGGCGGTGTCTACACGGGTGTGGGTGGAAGAATGCAGCGTGCTAGCAGGATCCGATCTAACGGGATGAAGGTGAACCATGCTATAATCGCCACTGCCGTAGTCTAGTTCTGTTTCGTCAAGGCTACTGCGACCTTCATATGAACTTGTAAAAGTTGCGTTGCTAGGCTTTCGCTGATGAATCGAGACCTTGTTCATCAGAGGGCTGAGTAAACGCAGGGAAGAATAACCGTTGCGCTTATCTATTTTATTATCCCTCGGGGACAATGAGGTGGGGAAATGACTAGAGGACTGAGCTGATAATGCGGAAGATGGAGGAACAGGCAGACAAGCCCCATCGTTTGATAAGACCATAGTAGGGAATGGGGAATGAGAGCGAGAGCCTAGTGAAACTTGACGCTTCAATTGGGTGTGGGGCCCGAGGGACAACAGAGTTGAATCTGGCCGTAGTTGGGAGAGAGATTGGTGAGGATGAAGCGAATGGAGGGTTGACTGTATAATTTGAGAGATTTGTTGTGACTATCTCAGGTATGTTCCCCTCTGCAACCATGAGACGCTGAACCTTGGATTTCGAACCGGAAGGGAAAAGTTCCAGCTGAGGAAACGAGCGGTGGATTATAAATGAACGTAACAGTTAGTACCTTTGGAAGTTCTACATAGAAATTCTGATCTTCAAGGCACAAATCAGGAGGCCTTCGAGGGCTTCATTATGTGTAATGCCAACAAAGAAGACATGTGATGACTAGATACCAAACGCGTATATTCCATGAAGCGATTTAGATAATCTTCGACGGGCTGTAGGATGTCGAGATCAACGACGGCGATTTCCTCTTTTGTAACATTATCGATGGTTCGCAAATCTTCTCCTTTCTTGGGCACCATCACTGTGATATTCTGTTTAGCGACATCGTCATGAAGAGGTCGAGTCACCATTGTTGGTCTCACGTGATGCAAAATGGTCGTGCACGTAAAGGACCAGGACCATTTGCAGGGTCATTCGGTCGAGTAGCATCAATGCAAAAAGCTACGTTGATGGTTGTATCCCGAGTTCTCAGGACCAGTGTAAATGATAGCCTTGAAGCGGGAGCATATGCATATGTGGGCCTTGTGAACCTGAATCAAAGAGAGAGAATCAGAAAATGCGAAGTTTTAAGACTCACGCGCATTCTTCCCAGACTCAATCTTGATAAGTTCAATAACATAACAGTGGGCTATCTTTTGAAGGTTTCTGAACCGGAACGAGCGGCTATATAAGTGGTTAGTGGGCGGAAGAGTGCCAGTGAATAGGCCAGCTCAAGTCTGAGACAAGAGATGAATTAGACAATCTGAGTTGTATAAGGATAAACAGTGGTCTTCCAGCAACTTGCAAAGGAACAAGAAGTGAGGTCCGCGCCGCCAGCGAAATTCACCGAGGGACCTTACACTATTCACAAAACAGAAAAATTAGTACACAATCATGGCAATCACTTATTGCCCCGACCGGTGACCCAAGTGCATCCCGTCGCGCAAAGTAAGACTCTTGAAATGTTATCCGAGTCAATACTGGTACTAAGGTGGTGAAGAGAATAGTTACGGATTCATTCGCAGCTTTCCCGCGCGCCTGCGGCACGCGTTGCCTTCACGTGACCATGTTTTTAAACGCTCGACAAAAGTCTATTATAAACAGTGTTGAAAAATAAAATATCGACTTTTCAACCGTACCCTATCGTTGATCCAGATGATGGCTTTTGCTACGCCTCGTGGTTTTGATGCTTGTGCGATGCAGCCTGTGCATTTTTTCTGCTTGATAGGCTCTTTTCACTGTCTCATTTTTACGCAGAGGAACTATCATGCGAAAGGGCATATCAAAGTAAGGCAGAGTCCACCATCATTGATAGCTTCTTTCCATTGTCTTATTTTTATGCAGAGGAAATCTTAGAAGGAAGCTGCGATACCCTTAAACTCTTCATCTCTACCGCGCACCAATCCAGCGAAGCAACGAAGAGTACATCACGATCATCGTCGCAGCAACCACCTGGCACTACTACACTGGCAACTGGAACTTATCCCACGCACTAATCCAGCGAAGCAACGGAGAGTACATCGCCATCATCGTTGCATCAACTACCTGCCACTACTGCATTGGCAACTGGAACGTCATTACACACTGATACCGTAAAGCAGGCTGGATGGTGGACTCGATTCTTACTATAGATTGGTGGCGTATCCATTTAGTACGTAGGTGGACATTAAGGAAGACAGATGACGAATTTCGTGCACATCTCCCATCCTCTAGATGGCTCTCCTCCTTTCCATTGTTGCATGTGAAGTGGAGTGGATAGAGAAGTTACGATAGATTTTGTACATATCCAACTTGTATTGAGCCTTGATACGCCCAAGTCATGGTGTCATTTTTCTGCACAACGCCGACCGTCATTAATAGTAAATACTTCAACTTAGTTTCCACGGACAAACGAGTCGGAGCCAACAGTCAAAAGAAGTGTATACCAATTACTATATAAGACATTTCTTGGCGCGAAACATTGCAACTGTTACTTGGTACGGTACACCCACAAATTGTCCGATCGCAGTCACAAATGCATTCTGATTCGTTACTCCATAATAGCCACTTGATTACCTCCTCTCCTCGAAAGGGTTTTCCGTGTATTCCAATTCATCATCACTATCGTCTACGTGTGTAGGTGGGGCTTGTTCTCGAAGGAGTGATACAGGTCGTTTGGGCAGAAGCCCGAATTTAGCTAAGGTAGAATGCAATTAGAGGCGCAAGGCTGTAGAAAAGAAGAAAATGACTGACTGGCGTCGATTCCGCTCGGGGCACCAACGCCCGTAGATGATGGCCTTGGGATATCACTTGACCGTTGGCCAAGCTCAAGCGGAGGAGGCGTGCCCATGCCTGTGGTCGGCGGGGAATACGTCAATGACCCTCCATAGGTTGGGCTATTGCTTGCAACGGACGTAGAGTTCACTTTAGGCTTAGTGACGTTTGGAGGAATGTATGTCGCGCTTGGGGTAAGAGTAGGAACGGAATTCGTCCCTGAAATTGACTTATACCTCCACCAGGACGGGGAGGAGATTGCCACCCACTTCCACGAATTCCACTGTCGCCCGGTGGGTTGGGCCCATAGTAGGATTCCTGGTGTTGCGGATTGGGATCATAGTACGATGACTGGTACTGGGGTTGCGTGGGCTGTCCACTTCCCCACGAAGGCTGAGATGATTGACCCCATGTAGGCTGTGTGTCTTGTCTGTAACGAATATCCATTAGATATTTTGCGTAAATGGAGGTGAACAGATTGGTGAAATGAATGTCAATGGAAGTAACAATATTGTTTAACGAAACAACCTCCCGTGACGAAAGTAAAGGGATGCGAACCTGGACGCTCCCTGGCCCTGATCGTATTCTTGTATCTTCGCTTTGACTTTTGAAACGATTGAAGAGAATGTCTTCTTGCCAGCTGGTGATTTTCGCAGTCAATTACTTCCTACGATATGAGGATGGAAATACGTACTCTCTGCTATCTTGTTGAAACCATCTTGGAATTCTGCTATAGTGTCCCGTTGCGGGGGCGTAACCGACTGATAAGATTGGGGTCCCCGTCCCTGCTGCGGAGGGCGCCACTGATTCTGCACAGCTTGCTCTTCCTCGAGCATGAGACGTCGAGCGAGTTGTTCGTCTAGGTCAGTCTGAGTAGGCTCACGCTGCTCCGCCGGCGGTAGCGACTGAGAGACGTAATCGGGGTCGCTCATCCCCAATAGTGTGTCAATTGCCAGATCCTGGTCACCATTGACACTCTGAAGTACAGATGATCTGTACGTCATTTAGCACGTTTGACTTGACATAGCACTGTCCACACACAGTAGAGAGTAGTCAAAATCAGGGAACATAGCGTGCAGGCTCGCAATGCGTGGATCAACATCGACATCAAGAGGACGCTGCGGGAGGCTCGGTGCGTCTTCAGCCTGAGTGATGGCGGGAGGTTGGGGCGAAAGAGTAATCATTCTACCAGCTTCTGGTGACTGGGGTGGTGAAGGAGCTACTGGAGGGTGAAATTGTTGGTTATCATGTATTCCTGGTAGTGAAGGAGGAAACTGATGCGATTCCTCAGATTCTGAAGGCTGTGATAATGAGGCAGGGTTTGCTATATCTGGCGTATTAGGTTGTATTAGTTTGATGTAGCAGACATATGCCCAAAGTTGCTCACCTCGAGGCTGGTCATCAATAACTTGGCCCTCATTTGTCTGCGTCATCGTTGGAAGAACGTCTGTACATGTAATCTTGGAGGTCGGATTTATATAGATGAGAGTCTGTTGCGGAGTAGGTCGAACGGCGCAGTCATACGCTGTCACTGACAATATATTAATAGCTTAGCTGACCAAATATAGTAAGTATATATGCCATTCGCCGCCGCCGCCGAGCTCACCATCATGTGCACTTGAAAAGTTATTGAAACATGGATGACTTCGTTGCTTGGTTTCAACACAATGGTGGGGTCTTGGATACTTCGACGATGGGTATCACCAATTTCCCTGGAAGTGGGCATGGTGCGGTCGCACTCCAGGATATACCTGTTTGTCTCCTTCAGAAAATTTCTGTCCAAATTGGTTACTCACCTGTCGGGCCCTCAGGAAAACCATACAATTTTTACGCTTCCTCGTTCATTAACGCTTTCAACTCAGACCTCGACCCTTCCTGCTGCATTCGGCTATGAAGCATGGAGGAAGCACAAATTGCACAAGGGTTGGGTTGGACTGATTCTTTGTATGATGTGGGAGGAAGCTCAAGGAAACAAAGGAAAGTGGTTTACGTATCTCGGTAAGTCTTTCCAAACGACCGCTAGTCAGTTTTTTTTCAACTCAATATACAGCGTCACTCCCAACGCAATTTGATACCCCGATATTCTGGAGCGACGAAGAACTACAGGAACTTCAAGGGACGGCTGTGGTAGGTCTGTTGTCAAATTTTCACACTTCTTTTCGCATGAAAGCGGCATTACTTGGCTGACGGTGGTGAAATCTAGACAAGATAGGTCGGGATGAGGCTGAGCGCGACTATCGCGAGAAGCTAGTTCCAGCTGTTAAGGTAGATCCATTTTTTAAAACTTTTCCTATTCGGACTCGAATGTTGGGCGAATTAGACTCGACCAGACCTCTTCTCTTCCGATCAAATTGATACATGGTACACACTTCGTCGGTACCATATTACAGGCAGCCGAATTCTATCTCGAAGCTTCAATGTAGAGAGGTGGGAAGGTGAAGCTGAGCAAGAGGCCGAATACGTTCCAGAAGACAGTAGCGAAGACACCAGGGCTAACACGAGTATTGGCAGTGCAATGGATGTTGACGATTTAGGAGACGGTGGTAAAGCTGTGGACGAAGAAAGCAGCGACAGAGACGGTGATGACGAGGAAACAGAGGATACAGATGATATTGCAATGGTTCCTATGGCTGATATTCTGAACGCTCGATATGACTCTGTCAATGTAAGTCATGTGGATATGAAGTTTCTCTCCCAATCTTTCTTTCCGCCTGAATGACATTCGTGCAATGCTTCACAGGCTAAACTTTTCTACGAGAAGCATCATCTTTCCATGGTCACTACAAAGCCCATCAAAGCTGGAGAACAAATAGTAAGTTGCTCTGCACCAAGCGATAATATCGGTTCACACCTATTCAAGTTCAATACATATGGCGACCTGCCCAACTCAGATCTGCTCCGGCGCTACGGACATGTTGATCTTGTGCCTTGTCCCCATCTAAATGGCGCGCTCGGAAATTCACAAGACGTCGTGGAGATTCGAGCAGACCTTGTTGTCAATGCCGTCTGTGGTGATGTATCTAATAGTGAGACCTATCGACAACGGATCGACTGGTGGCTCGATGAAGGAGGCGATGAGTATGGCTTTTAGTCGCTGTGTTTCTTTTAATGTTCATGCACTCTATCCAGTGTTTTCATTATCGATGCGGATCCAATTCTCCCTGCAGCGTTGACATCTTTCATCAGACTTTTACTTCTCACCCAGGAAGAATGGGGAAAGGCACGAGAGAAAGGGCGTCCCCCGAAAGCCAAGTTTGATCTCCAAGTCTCTCCGTTATTGCGAAGAATATTCGAAATGCGCTTGACCAGTTATCAATCACCGGATCTTGAAGTATGTTTATCCAATCATTATTCCACTCGGGGATCGGTGACACGAAAGCTATTCCCTGTTCTAGGTTGATGCAAAGCTCCTTGCATCCGAATCGCTTACGCTCAACAAGAGACACGCCATCATAGTACGACTCGGGGAGAAGCAGATTCTGGCAGGCGCACTTGAAACCCTGCGTCTTATGGATGCGGCCTTGAGCGACGTGGGGAGTAATAGATCTAAAGACAAGAAGCGTGTTGCGAGTGGGGGTATGACGGGCGGAGCAGCATCAAAAAAGGCCAGGCATTGACCCTACGAAGGCCTATGGATAGACCAACCTATTCGTATCTTCTGTTCATTGACCTCGTAATTATTGTTACAGTGCAGCGAAAAGGAGAGTGACGAGTGACTTTGTCAACTAGCCACTACTGGTATACCGATCTTCTCGCTAACCTTCCGCCAGTAACTTTTACCTATCACATCGGATCGGCGTGTAGCTGGACAAAGGAACAGTACTGCATTCTATCAGGCGAAATTCTAACCTATAGTTGGCAATCAGAGCTGCACGAGGCACTACAGTTTCAGTTCCTCCCGGAATCAGAACGACCTATGGAATTATCCAGATAACGTTCCAAAGAAATGCTTTTTAGTAAGGTTCAATATCGATCCTTTTAACGGATCCATTCAACACGATGTAAAAGATGCGAATAAACTCTATATATGTATGGATCTTCCCTTCCAATGTTGTTGATCCCAACAGCTTCGATAGGCTGGCAGACGCTAGCGGATAGCATAATTTTGTGCGCCATCCTATCGATTATCGATCGCTCCGCTAATCTCTTAGCAGCCCGCCCACCGGTGATGGTCGGTGACACCAAGTACTCCCGCGTTCTGACGGGAGTTGGTTCCGGCTGGACGGGTAACTAACGCATGAACATTTTAATGTCGATGACTTCACACTTACATTAGGATGGGATCGTGCATTATGGAATGTGATGTGACTGTGGTGTGTTTCATCACACCCCTCTAAGCTTTGGCTTACCTTGTCTTGGCGTCGCGTCTGCGTTGATTAGATCTTACGATATGTCTGATGTGACTGCTCTGGCCATATAGAATACAATTGAATGACCTTATCTCTTACCCCTACGCGGCACTTACCCATGTTAAGCCTTGGATAACCGTTCCTTGAATCAACATCCGAAATGGACGGTTTCCAATCGCACTACCTTGAGAACTATCATTATCTGGTAAGAAAGAATCAGTAGAATCACAACAGGGCGCAAGGACCCTAGGCTAAGAGCATGTCCATGGTTTTGCCCTCATCTCGTCAGCATTGCAATAACCAAACTGGATTGAATTCTCTTTCTTGTCGGCCCACTTGTTTGCGTTACTTACCAAAGTCAAGTGCTTTTTTTGCCGCGTGCCATGCGTGAAACGTCTTCCATCACGATACGCATTTCCCGGTCTCATTTTCCTGCTGCGGACCTTCGGAAAGATAAAATACGTGCTGATTCAGACGAGAATAGAAGGCGAGAGAAAAGTAGTACCCAAAACAGTAATATCCTTGACTCGATGTAGCCCATGGTCGCAAGAATACTTTGACAGAAACCACTCACGGCTACTGCAGACCTTTGAGCATGATATAGCTTCCTAGTCGGATGAATATTAAACGGAGATAATGAGACTTACCAGGATGGGGTGACAAGAATCTCCCAAAAGAGACAGTTTCCCGTCTCTTGTGCATACAGGTTTCAAGAGGATTGTGGTCTATTAATTCAACGTGGAGGGGATGCTATTTCGCCGATTCACGAGAGTAAGAATGTAGCACACGGTTGCTGAAAGACACTCACTGGGGCTCCCAGCCAGTAAACTCAGCCCTCATCTTGCCCTTGGTAGTCTGTGATTCCTCGTCACCGTCGTCGGGATGTACCATTACGAGATTACACTCTTTTAGCACATGTGGGTGAAATGAGGAAGACTCTCATGCGTGGGAAATTGAACCCATGCGCCATGATATGGCAGCATGAACCCATCCAACTGACTATTTCAAATTTCTCAACCAAAGGCCGGATCTTGTAGAGGTTTCTCTGTCGGGATAATGGCTCTACATGCCTGTGGTGGCCCTCGGCGCATAGAATAAAGACGCAGTAAAGCCTAGCAAATCGATGGTGTCGAACCGAGACCAGCGGGGCGAAACTCAAATAGCAGAGTGGTATCAACCAGTCTGAAGATTCCGCAAGTACTCTGCAGTGACCTCTTATGGCCCCTGTTGCCTGGAATGATGGTTGCCTGCTGATATTGACTTCTACGACGTAGTGCACTGCAAACTTCAAAATCAGTACTAGTGTTGCCAGTTGGTTTCAGTCGTACGGTAGTAGTAGTATCAATAAATAGTGTTGATTTATAGTATTAATTTAACTCATTTGGATTAATGCTTACAACATATTATGGTCGACGATATGAAGTGGCGGTTAAGTTATCATCCTGATCCAATTTCAATCTTATACCGCAACAATCTGGAGATCATCGAGAGCAGTCCAGAATAACAGAATTTGCCACGTTTCAAATCTATCCTGAACTGGAAGGAGAGAACTTAGTAGGACTACTCAGTTTCTGTGCTGGATGATATGGGACGTAGGAGTCACAGACTTGACTCTCATTTGCGTTTAGCGGTTGTCAGGACTCAGCGCTCATGTAAAGAGTTGAGCCCCTTCGACATCCTAATGTCACTCGCTGATATATCAGTGTTAAGCAGCTGGCAGTCTGAGTATTTACAGTAAACCCATAAGTATTTAAAGAATATATGGTTGGTGAGGACACAGTCTGAGGAAAGGAAAGAATGTTGGTCGTTGAGATCCGAGAAACCACATGCCCAATAGTTACGTAATGAATACATACACTACTAAACTCGGTGACCTCGGTCCCTTGTCACGCCCATGAACAACCGTATTGCGCGCTCCGTACTGGAGGATAATCACAAAAGGCTCATCGATCAGTACAAAACAAACCTTGCAGATGTATGTGCTCTCCAATCAACATTAAACGATGAGATTTTGTCCCATGTGGTTCAAGAATTTGCGCTCAGTGATGCGGACCATACATGGGCGAAGGAATGGATCTCAGATACAGGTAATTGGTGTGGCCTATCAGGTTCGTGAAACAGTGAGTTGACCATAAACTGCAGCAACCATTTTCCGTTTCTTACGGGTGAGCGATATGCTAACCGGTTGCCAAAGTAAGTGTCTCCGCTAAAGCCTGCATGTAGCACCATAGATTCGTTCGTTCATTCGCACTGGAGGCCATACACACGACACTCATTTGGCGTCTAAACGCATTACGGTTCTTCGCTCCCTGTTCTGCACTGCTTCATTGCCTTCCACCGCCAATCTGCGATCCACTTGGCCGTCCCCTCGTGTTTCTCCGGTTGTCAGAATTGCTGACTTGCAAACAAACAATGCTGGATGGGTTGCTGATCTCCCTTGACCACCTGCGTATTCATCTCCGCTCACTCAATACTTTTAACAATGAGTTTGCAAACGGTGAAGTAACTCTTCAGTGCATTCTCGTCATCGACCTCGAGGGTCTAGCAATCCAGTCGGTTGTATGTCAATGTCCCTTTAGACCTCAACTTTTACTCAGTTCCGTGACAGAACCTTAAAATTTTAACATGGTTCATGAAAGAAGCAGTTCCCCGGTACCCTGGAATGCTTGGTGCAGGTAACAATATCAATGCCATCTCTCTGATCATGTGCGATGATCAAACTCAATTTTGTTTTATGTCAGTATTCTTCCTCAATTACTCTTGGACGTATGCAACGACCTGGTCTATTGCGAAGTGCGTTTATTCCAGACACGTTTCTGACCTGCTTGACCAGGACTTAGGTGCCTACTTCCTAAATCCGCGGTTGCCCGAGTCTTCTTTCCATCCAGGGAGGAGCTTCTGCAATATTGTTCCGTGTCAACGTTACCATCTAGTCAGTCACCCTATCTTGTTACCTTACACACTTAGCAGCCATGTATTTGTCAGATTATGGCGGTGCATTCTCGCCACTCCACCATCCACTAAAATTGGATGGCCAGAAAAATTGTGCTTCTGTCGCTTCACATGAATGGTGCATGCCGGCGCCCAGTAACGGGCTTCCTAAATCCCTACACCGGCAGCATTCGTCCGTATCCATACCCCCTCGATCCTCGCTTAACCCTTTCTTTGGCTATCCTACAGTCGCTTCTCTTTCAAGACCGCACATGGTGCAACAAGGTCGCCGACGGAAACGTGATCTGTTGTTGACCCTCTCAGTTCTCTGGTGGAGAAGATGGGGCACACGTATCATCGTACTGTTCTATTTTCTTGTCACAGTCGGTCTCACACGGAAGAAAGTCAGGAGAGTATTAGCATGGATGCTGGGGGCACTAAACTCTGCCTTCGGGTAGTAGCTTAGCCTGTATGATGAAATCGGTGAACCGGAATATCATTTCGGCGGTGCTGCCATACCACGCAGTCAAGAAGTACCGAGGTGTTACATAACTTGCCTCGCATGCAATCAATATTGATTAATTCATGGTTCTAAATCGGCGGAATGACCCCTCGCTTCTCCGGTCAACATGGTGCTGCTCAGTCAGGCTTAGTCCTTGTTACTTTCGTAGCGGACCACGCGTCTACATTCTGGCACTCACTGGCAGAAGCGGTCATCCGCAAGATTAATAGCGTGATGCTGAACACATCATGTGGGGTATAGTAAAGTAATCGTACTAGTGTTATCCGCACAATACAGGTTTACATTTACTTGCTACGGCTTGGGCGCCAGAAACCGCTGCCGGCATTACTTCGCATTCTATCAAGAATGTTCAAGAGCTTTGTTGAGACGCTAGAGGAAGTACTCGGGCAGCTAAGTGAGCAAACACTCGTGTGAGCAGATTGGTTTATTCAAAGAGTGAGAGCTGACTACAGGAATAGCGACGTACCTTCGCACCAACATTTTGGGGAGCCTGTTGACTCGGACCATCGCGTTCGTTCTCCGGGGCAGCTTCGAACACATTGAAATACATGGTTTCGCCAGGACCCACCTCAAGTATGCTTGCGGAATTGCCACAGCGATAACAATAGTTAGGCGCCGACCAGACTGTCGAAAGGTGTTTGTCGAATAGTGACGAATACCCTTCCATGCAGAGTTGATGTGCGCGTAAAATATGCGACATGTTGTTCGTTTCCAAGAACTTGTGCACGACGCCCGATCCAAACGTGTAGCCGGCACCTCTACATGATCCGTTCCAGATTGAAATATTAAATACAATATAGGACAAGGACAAGCCTCATTGGTCAATAACGCTGGTGATGTGCTGAAGTAGGGACGGACCTTGGAGATATTGCAAAGTCTTCTTTCTCTGCATCCGGATCCGACCACACCAAATCAGCCATAGGACCCTCGTGTGGAATTTCTGAATGAAATTAGGGTGGGGAACAAAGATAATCGGAGGTAACATACCTCGAAACCGATCTACAACTTTGATTTGATCTACGGAATGGATAGACGGTGAAAGACCTGAGACGAGGAATTCATCAGACCGGAACATTGTGAGACAATAAATCGTTGATGACCTCCATGAACACAGAATATCCGATCATCGATCACCACAGACAGGGTCAAGAAGTCGAACATGTCCGTGAAATACGTCCACACATGTGAGGAGCCGTATTTCCGCACACACTCCGTATAAAACCCATAAGTCTAAGTTAAACATTGAGCGATAAGGGAGCTCCATAAACATCATGGATTGATGGCTGACTTGTGTTACAGCCCTTGATTCATGGTTGCCGCGAATTAACTGGACTCTGTCGGGATAGCGCAGTTTAAGACACGTAAGGAGTGATATAGTTTCGACACTGAACAAGCCACGATCTACGTAATCCCCTGGGGCAGTATGAGAAGGAAAGTTTATTCTGACAGGAAGAAAGGAACTCACCGAGAAAAAGATAATTGGTGTGAGGGGCGTAGCCACCTATGCGGAATATCTCGATGAGGTCGTAGAACTGACTTGAGTTCCATGATAAAATGTCATATATTGATTGATGCTACGAGCCGCTCACCCGTGTATGTCTCCAACGACCGTTACTGGGGCACTGACATGTACCACATTGGATTCCCTCATGAGAACCTCTTTCGTTTTTGCACAAATTTCGCGTAAAAGGGCCTCATGTAAAAGTTGTTTGCGGAGTAATTGCTGTATACACGCGTCGAGATCGAAGGGGGCCATAATTGCTGCGCTCCGAGTGATTTGGAGCAGGAAGGTTAGTCACAAGGTCACAGATCCAATCCTTTGTCCATGTTTGGGTAAGGTCGCCTTTGCTCCCGGTGTTAACGTTGACCACACGGTCTCGAAGTCGCCATACTTGGTTTGAAAGCAAGCACCTATGCAGTTCAAACAAAGTTTCGACTATCAAATCGATCGCACTCCTTGGCGCTCTGAAGAAGTCGAGACCCGTGTCACTATTCAGCAGCTAGTATATTCATGGGTAAGGTTAAGTTTGGGAGTGGTCAGGCCTGGAAGGACGGACATTTACTCTCATCGTGCCTGGCTCCGAATCCGCACAAGCCACAGACCCACTTTTACGTTTGGCCTGGCCACGGGCGATCCTAAAGTGAGCGCTGTGATTGGTGGAAAGGATTTCGGTTAAACGGCATATTCCCTTGAAACTGTCTCACTAGGTTCAAAACTCATGAGGGTTCCTCGAGGCTTTCACGTGTCTAATGAATACTTGCCATTCCAGTAGATTGACGATTGGCGCTTGCCGGGGAGGCACGCTGCGGGGAGAAGTATATACTACCTGCAGTACTACTAGAGTCAAAATCATACTCCGAGGTTGTATTTTTTTTTTTTTTCATCTTCTCCGAGTCGTGTGATAATTGGCCCATCTCCCGTCATGCATATGGGCTAAGTTGTGCAGCGTCCCAATGATGGTGATTCACCGATGCCCCCTTTGTTCTATCCGAGGAGATAGATACACGCTATCTCATATGACTTGTTGAGGACAGACGAGCTTCTGGTTCCGAGTAAATCATTATCGCGGCCGATGCAGTTGATGAATAGCCCTAACAGTTACCTCGCAAGGCCTACCGTCGGTGCCGAAAAGGAAGACGCCTTCCCGAGGACAAGAACACGTGGAAAGTGGGATTCTTCATTTGCGAGTATCAGAATGTCGTAGTATCTTGTCCAACTGTCTACTCTTCCTGCCACAGTTATCAGTCTTCTTTTTCATGGTAACATCGCACACCAGGGAGCTCCATCACCTTTATAGTAATTTGACGTGAGTTTCATTTCGTTGGAGGAGCTCTCCTGTTTGGTGATCTATCTTCCTGACGCTGTGGAAACCCGCAAGGTCTTGTCCCCGGCGTTTTGTCAACGTGCAATATAGGATCTCGTATTAATTTCGATCTTCGGGCGACATTGTCATTGTTCGGGATGTCAGGGCCCTACTAGGCGTAATCATTCCAGCACAGGTGCTAACCAATCCAAGATCCTTGAGCTGAATGCTGATTGGACACGAGGCTGGGATTTTCCGAGTAAGGGTCTACTAGTAAGCACTAACAACAAAAGGTATGGTAACAGGCTAGCTGAGCCAAGTCGCTTCGGTCATTTTTTCTGTCTCCATGTATAGCCCCCCCTGGGGAGGGAGTGACTCATCAAACAACATTGAGTGCACTTAAGGGTCACCATCTGCTCATATGTAATGGATCTTTCCGCTTAGCGTTAGATGAAAGTAGACAAACTTGCTGCACAAGGGTTGCTACTGATATATGCCTTACGAGAATACGGCAGATCCGACTTGATCAGTCAACTGCCCAGGAACCCACATGATCTCACACTCCCCAAACTCTCTAGCCTCGTGATCTGCCTCCAGCGATCTTCCGCAATCCTGCCGTTCTCTACAAATGGAGGACTTCTCGTTCTGAGCTCACCACACAGCTTTCCTCGGTGAGACCCCGTATCTCTCCAATCTTGTCTGTTCTAATTTTTTCCATTGTTCCTTCGATTGCTCCACCCGCTCCCGAGGTAGTACCTTCGCTGAACCCTACCTGACGGAATTTCGTCTCCCGGCTAATGAACATCCAGGATCACAATGTCAATCACCATTGCGCTATTCCGCGCCCACATGTTGATGTTGATGTTTGATCTGGCGCCCTCCACCGAATATTTCTTGATGGGCCGGAACCATACGCAGCCTTAACTCTTTCATACCGGAATTACGCTCTGAGAAGTAATGATTTAGTAACCGATCTAAGTACTTCATTAAGGTACATGGTCACCCTGATATGACAGGCGACACCCGAGTACTTTCACTGCAAAAATGTATATAAGGGCTCGACAAGTGGAAGAGCTGGGAAGTCTTTACTATTCACCAAAAAGTCTCCTTGCATCATGCAGTACCCAAATCCGTACTCCCACGACGGTCACCATCAGACACAACAACCACAACAGCATATTTCTGCCCACCATCCCCGACAGTCCTCTTCGAGCTCGAGGAGTCACACCTCTGCCTATCCCCAACAAGCACAGGTATTATCGGGTTACCCACTCGACAGTACTTTGTCCAATGGTATGATAGGTATGAATGCCATTGAATGACGCTCTTATTGCTAGTTAACATTCTTCAACAACCAGCAAACCACACTAGTAATCCATTACACTCCCCTCCTTTCTCCAACCACCCGCAGCATGGGACATCATCTGCCGTGGACACGCGCAGACCATATTATCCTCCTCCCGCTTCTGCTCCGGGGAATCAGCCCAACACTTACTACTCCTCACATCATCACCAGTCTGGACCAACTCCCCAATATGCAATAAACTCCCATCCACATATCGATCCTCAGGCTATCCATGATCATTCAGGACCACAGCAATTCATCCCGACACCATCACAGACGTATCAAGTGTACTCCAATACTGTGCCATCGAACCAGCGTCGCCCCACCATTGAACCGTACTATCACATGTCCCCCAATCCCCAACACACCAGCCAGGGCAGCTCGTCCCCTGCTGTTCCGCGCTCTACGCACACGTCCTCCTCCACCAATCCAGCACTTATCGGAGATCGCTTTCCCTGTGAGCTCTGTGACAGGTCGTTTACTCGCTCGCACGACAGAAGGAGACATTATGAGACAGTGCATGCTGCAACACCCGTCCTGCACCGATGTCGTTACTGTGGGAAGGATTTCAGTCGCGCGGACTCACTTAAACGCCACATCGATAATGGATGCGACGAGATGTCACACAAATAGATCTGCAAAATGAGTTTTTGATTATCTTCTTTCCATCCAACCTCTACTATTCGGGCATTGTCCTAATTCTGCACTTGAACATTACCTCTGCTACGTTAACCATCATGTCATATAATCTTCCCTAGTCCAATGCTTGGAGCGTGCTTGTACTTATGTGTATTCTTACTACTGCACTAGACTCGGAAGGATCCTCCAGTAGCCCTACGGTGACTGGTCCGCAGTTGCTAAATATGACGCGACGCACAGTGCGTTCCCTCACATAAATACTTTTGAATCGATCCCCTAGTACTTAATGAGAGTAGGATATTCCTGACTAGAGCGCCCACGGCAAAGTTGGATGACCGATACATTTGCTATAGGTCCAAGACCTAGAATTTCATAGTCTACACATCACGGTTGTGTCATACTTCCGACTGACTAGGTACGCATTTAAGAATAACTAGCCATCGTGATATCCAAATGAAGTTGGACGGTCTGTTGATCATTTGTGGATCAATCAATCATGCCGATTTTCATCTGGGTGTCAGTGATGTGGAGCCATTCATATGTGCTGATGAAACATACTTTCCGTTATTGACCACCTTGGATGCTGGGGCCTGGGTCATACCACCTAGTTTTTGGGGAGAGGCTACCGCTTTTGCGCAGGCGCCGAGGGGGTCCTTTGCCGTTGCTGTGCTTATCCGATCATATGATAGGACGATATTCCAGTGCTATCAGGGCCCGAAACAATCGCACTGCGGCACGCAACTGAATCGAAATAAGGATTCCGTGAGCAGAAAGTCACCCCGGGAACCTCAGGTAGGACTACTCACGTATACAAGTTTGTTTAAAGAACTGGCCAAGAAAGAACGTCATGCTATTCGCATGTCACGGTCATGTCTGTTTCTCGAATAACCATCTCCCGACATCCTGGATCTGCTTCCGGAACCTGAAAGGAACAACTAAGTTTACTGACATCGAACGCCGTGCCTATTTAAACACTGGCATGTAGTACGTCGGTGAGAACAGCGCCGCCAACCCCTCGCTTCGTATGACGCGATATGGCCATGTTTAAACGCTTCCCAATTGGAAACCAAGCAAAATAGCTTAGTAGAAGACTCTGGTAGACGAACCACACGTGATATATTCACCTCGGAAGTTTGCGTAGCAGGGAATCACAAATGATAGCAGGCCACGTTGGCGGAAAAGAAAATATAAATGACACTTTTAATGGTAAGCTCACAAAGAATGCACCATGTGCTGATGCGTGCATGAATAATCAATACATTGACATGGATCTCAATCATTATCACCATCACCTGAGTCACTGTCTCTGCTTCCGTTATCAGCTAAGCCCTCGATTTCGATCCCAGGGTTGTCGTCCTCGGCGCGATCATCGTCTTTATCTGCGCGTTTCTTGTTCAATTTGTCTATGATTTTGTCGGCACGATTGAATATTCCACCCGTGGGGGCACCGCATGCTAAGCACTTGGGAGTTTTGGCATAGCGCTTGATTGCACAGGCTGAACAATAATAATGCCCGCACCGCGTGGCAACTGGATCGGTGTAAGGTTTGCGGCAGATGAGGCAAGCAAAAGGTATGTCCTCATCGTCAGAATCGGAGTCTGACACATCCTCCACTTGTTTCCGTGGGGTCTCAGCAAGTTTATCCAATTGCCAACCAGCAAGATCTGTCCAAAGTAATGGTCTTCAGTTCCTTTAAGAGTAAAGGCTATGTGAACATACATGTGCCACGGTCGTGTAAGAACTTGCAAGTGTCACCAAAGCCACAGTACCCCGTTTCTGATTGGGATAATTGTTTTAGGATCCGTATACGTCGGAAAAGAAACTTACGAACCTTTATAGTCTTTACAAACATCGGGTTGGTAATCGACAATGGTTACGGTACGAATGGTGCTGGTGCCTCGCTGAGGACCAACACGCATAGCTTTGGGTACCTCTTGACTTTTCTTCAGGTGACTTCGATAAGCATTCTGGCCCCTATACAGTCCATCATCGGGTATTTCCTCTTCCTCTTCGCCTCTGTCAGCTTTCTCTTTCTTTTGACGTTTTGCGAGTAGTTCTGCAGCTTCGTCGCCAGCTAGTATCTCAAGTGCTGCGTTGGTATGCGACCCAGCTGCAGTCCACTTCACAGCAGGACCATCGCGCTCCACAAAGTCTGGATCGTTCATTTCATCTTCCCTTCGTTGTGCAGCCGTACGTTTTGTGCCCGCGCTCAGAAGATTGCCAGTTGCTTTACGGGAAGGAAGAACCACCTCAGACTTGGATGAAGACGGTATCGGCGCCAATACATGAGGAGGCGGAGAAGCCGATCTTTTTCGAGAGGTTGCTGGTCGAGATTTTCCCTTCTTGAAAAATGGGACCTTAACTTCGTTTGTGGTGGCCATGGTGTTTTGTAAAGGTTTGTGCGTCCAGCAGCCAGCTCATGAGTCTAAACTACAACCGATCTTAGTCATGCTTCTATTAGTAAGCACTTAATCAACCAACCTTCATTGCATCACTTTGCTCGAAATACGACTACGAGACGAAATGATACTTGGCTTGACCGGTGACTAGCAACTAACCAACCAATACGTCTTGATTCAGTGATCACAACATCATAATTTGTTAGCAAGCCCTACATAATTATGTAAGGCAATTTTAATTACTACCAAAAAACTACCGAGGTTCATAAAAGAACCGCTGGCTGCTTCAAGTGGCCTTTCATTTGCGGTCGACACTGACCGGGACCTGTCAGCCCTGGCAGGGGCAGGCTTCAAAAAACCAAGGCACGATTTGCTTCTATGCTCCAGAATCAGTGCAAACTTTCAACTGCAAACTAGTAGTGTACAATTTAGATTAAATAGTAACGTATCTTGCCGTACCAACAAAGAAATCCGGAGGCTCGGCCGTCCGCCTTGGGGTGCTGACATAATCGTCACTGTCATACTTTACAACTGTTCTTTACTGTGACGGGACCTATGACGCGAGTTGGCGCGCAGTATGAAAGGCAGCTCGATAACAGAGATTACGAGGAGGAGATAGAGCAAATTCGGTGAGTGATTGACGTTGATCTACATGCATTGTCTGCTGAGATCTGGAGAGACGTTATGAGGATTTCACGACCATCGGTACGTACATTTGGAATTCATCATCTGTTGACTGACTACACGTGCCACACCGCTAGATTGGATTCAAGACTCGATAGTAGAACGAAACAGACGCATACGCAATGCAAAAGCAGCAAAGGCTGCCTTCCGCGGTCCTCGCGGTGAGATCACGCCTGCATGGGTGTGGGCTCAGTTCTGGAGGTTTCTGAGAGCTGGAGAACCCTGGCTTGTGATAAGTCTAGTTGGTAAGCAATATACGTTTCCGTGATTTCTTGACCGACAATGTGCCAGGTATCTTCATTGGCGTGAATGCTGCTTTCATTTCAATCATCACGGAATGGCTCTCGGACATCAAAATGGGATACTGTACGGACGGATGGTGGTTAAACTCCCAATTTTGCTGCTGGGAAGTTGAAAGCGATGAAGAATTTTGTTCTTCGTGGCATTTGTGGAGTACGGCGACTCCAGCACGATGGTTAATCTATGTTATTTTTGCGGTAAGTCCCCTCTATCTTAATATTCTGTCCTTGATAATGTTCATATCCATCTACAGGCTATATTCTCATTTGTTGCGGCTCATCTTGTTCGTAGCATAGCAAAATATGCTGCTGGATCTGGCATTTCAGAAATCAAATGCATTCTCACGGGCTTCGTCATGCAAGGATTTCTTGGATATGCAACCTTTTTCATCAAGAGCCTTACGCTTGTGAGTCGTCTTTCCAATCCCGTAAACAATGTTATTGACCAGAAATAGCCATTGGTAATTGCTTCTGGGTTGTCCGTCGGCAAAGAAGGCCCTTCAGTGCATGTCGCGTGCTGTATTGGATCCATCGTCGCAAGCTGGTTCCAGCAGTTTTCTCGAAGCCAAGGTTTGGGCTAACCCTTTCGCACATATATGTATATTTTCATCCTCAATAATCAAGGGAAAATGCGTGAAATTGTTACCGCTGCCAGTGCTGCAGGAGTGGCAGTTGCTTTTGGGTCACCAATCGGTGGTGTCCTTTTTTCTATTGAGGTACCGAACCCCGTACTTGCGGTGTTTCCTGATTTCAAACCCACACCTCAACAGGAAATGAGCCAGATGTTTCGAATCAAAACGATGTGGAGAAGTTTCGTGTGCGCGTTGGTGGCGACGTTTACATTATCTGTCAGTGGATTTCCTTGCTTCATCTACCATTTTGACCGTCTCATTTCAGGTGATGAATCCGTTCAGAACAGGAAAGCTCGTGCTGTTTCAAGTGACATATAACCGTGATTGGCACTTCTTTGAGATCATCTTCTTTATCATTCTTGGAATATTTGGCGTAAGAATTTTACATCCCTCCAATTTCAGCCTTTTTGACAACGTCTCCTGTCATTACAGGGACTCTATGGCGCGTTCGTAGTCAAATTTAACATGCAGGTAGCTGCATTTCGTCGAAAACATCTCGCAGCACATGGCGTTGCAGAAGCTGTTATTCTTGCGACCCTCACTGCGGCTATTGGTTACTTCAATCGTTTCATGCGCATCGATATGACAGAGATGATGTCAATTCTCTTTCGTGAGTGCGAAGGGGGTGGAGATCACGACAATCTATGCCAGTAAGTACTGCACTGATCCGTCATTCAGTCTACATATTTCTTATCCTTTTCCGCAAGAATGTCTGTTCAGTGGCCCATGGCAAACTCCCTTCTTCTTGCTACATTCATACGCATGGGATTAGTTGTGATTTCGTACGGAGCGAAGGTCCCCGCAGGTATCTTCGTACCTTCGATGGCTGTTGGAGCAACTTTTGGGCGGATGGTGGGCATCATGGTAAAGGCAATGTATCGGTAGGTGGTCATCGCTGGTTCTCATCGACGGAATTATGAGAACTCTCTGTAGTGCTTATCCCTCCTCAGGGATCTTTGCAGTTTGCGACCCGAATGTACCGTGTATCACACCAGGCACTTACGCATTTCTTGGTGCTGCGGCAGCCCTTAGCGGAGTTATGAGGATAACTGTGACTGTTGTCGTTATCATGTTTGAGCTCACCGGAGCATTGACGTATATTTTACCGACTATGGTGAGCCTGATAACCCAGTTTTATGATTAAGAAAGTTGGTCCCTTGAAATTTAAGTCCTTGATACCGATTCTCTCCAGATTGTCATACTGGTAACAAAGGCTGTCGGTGATTTCCTTGGGACTCGTGGCATTGCAGATGAGGCGATTCGATTCAATGACTATCCTATCCTGGAGAACGAGGATCACAGCATCAATGTCTCAGGTTAGTGTTCCGATTGCCACCTACATCATGCTATTCTTATGTTCACGAAGTTTCGGAGGTCATGAAGAAGGATCTTGATATTTTGTTTGCATCTGGGATGCTTGTCTCCGACATTGGTACGCATTGACAGACCGCCATTGGCTAGGAAATATTATTAATCCGTGCTTTACAGAGCGGTTGTTAGCGTCTACCAATGTGAAAGGTTTTCCGATAGTTGTTTCTGAATCATCTCGAACGCTTGTTGGGTACATGGGCAGAACTGAATTGCGCTTTGTGCTAGGTATGTGTCCACTAGCGTTTGAGTCTCAGGTGACATAACACAGCCCAGACAAAGCCAAAAACGTGGGGGACATATCCCCAAGCACGCCCTGTGCGTTTATTAGAGAAGCCTCCGATCAAGAGGACTTTGTTTTATCAGACATGACTTCTGGATCAGCTCTTGGTGTAGAGGAAGACGTGGCAACAGAGCTTATAGAGACGAGTGCAACCATTGACGTGCTTAAACTCTGGCCTTGGGTCAACCAGGTACTGTACTTCGGGCGAGCTCTTTGACATTCTTTAACATGTCCTAAAGACACCTCTTACCGTATCTCCACGGCTACCGCTGGAGATAGTAACGCAACTGTTCAAGAGAATGGGGTATGTCACACTTGACCTATACAAACAATGCACTGCTCTTACTTTTTATCGGCACAGTCCCCGGGTAATACTTGTCGAGGAACACGGGTCATTGAAAGGTCTGGTAACCGTTAAAGATGTCCTGCGGTTCAACGCAGCAGAGCAGCCTATTGGGGATCTGCATTGGGATGCAGGTGAACTAGAGGCCACTCTTGATTATATATGGACTTGGGCAGCAGGGATTACGGAAACTTCCATGGAGTGGTATAGACGCTTGTTACGTCGGTGAGGCTGTCGTATTTTTTTACCTGCTGTCCTGATAGATGGTCTATGTACTAACTCATACTTCTCTAACTCTTGTGAGAAATTGCATTGATCAATGTGATAACTTAGCGATGTGTGCCAACATGTTCAAATACATCGCATGCAGGGGTATCTACATCTTGGTTTGTCGCCGGACAAGCGCGGTTGAGACGGATTCAAGAACATGCTGGTCCTGCCAAGAGGACGTGAGGAACACACATCTCCATTATACTACCTAGACATTCTCGATGAATCATTTAAAAGCAGGAACGCATAACGCCTAGTGACATGCGACATGAGAGTTTTGGGGTGGTTTAGGGCCCTTGGGCATAAATCCGACCCGAGATATAGACTCCAACCTGAACCTGTACAGGGTGAGGGCCTGTGGTGGGTCACAGCACCATTCTGCCATCGAATGAAGCTTTGAATAATAATAATTGGCATCCAGGTAGTTCTGTTCCAGCGACAACAAAAACATGCTGGACATGAAGCGAGCGGTCATGAACCTTAAGTAATGCCACGTAGGAAGCACGAAAGATGAGGTACAAAACTAAGTCGCCGCGCAAACCTCATTCTGTGTGCGGTCCATACCTCGAATTTACGTGGGATAAGTATAACCGATCGATGAACGCCTACTGATTTATTAATGAGCCTATGATTTTAGCGAAGCTGCGTCTACAGGGCTACATGCGATTGTAGCGATTCCACGAACAACCTCGAAGATTTTTTGTGTTCGGAATGCCTTCGTATTTGTTGCCAGTGTAGCTGCTGAGATTACGCGAGCGGTAAAGAGTATTGTTAGTATGGCAGGAACATGACACAAAATACTTCGGGAAATTAGTAAAGTCTCGATAACTAGATTTCTTGTAGTTATACAGACTTGTGATAAGTACTTTGTCGTTTCTAGTAAACAAAACTCTACATTCGTCTTTAGTGATTCAATGGGATGCATGACATGAAACTCACGTTTGCAATATCCCCCAACTAATCTCCTCGACCCCATCCCCTGACGTTGGTGCGATGTCCTATTAGAAAGGCACAAACTTTGTCTGACAAAAATTCTGAAAAAAACCAGTGTGCACAGTGTGTTTTTTAAGTGATGAAGGAGATCTTGCCCCGCCGATATGGTTGGTCGAGACCAACTTGTTAAAGAATTTTTTGATGCTGCATCAGTGTCTGTGTCCGAGCAGGGCCCTGTGGTAGACAAAACGTACTGACCTTTCAAACATAACAAGAATCGGGATCTTTATCCTGTAACCCTTACCGTAGCCCTGCAGGATCAATGTCCATTTGCCGTGGCCCTATTGAAGTATCTCATTTTAAGTATTATCTTGAACACGCAATCAATTTAACCCAAAGTGCACAAAGTTTTACCAAAGATATACACACTGGTTTCGTGGGGAACGTTGGTAGCAGTGAAGCAACACTGAAGACTGCGAGCTCTACAATTCGGGCGGCCTCCCGTTGGATCGAGAAGGCTGAGTACTCCCACACCATGCAGTAGTGTCTATGAAGCAGGCTACTCGTTATCCGAGAGATAGGATCACATTTGAAATCGGCTGCCGCGGGACGATAAATGCACCACTCTTCATCGGTTCACCCACTTCCAGCGTAATCGCAAAATCTGGGGTGAGGTCTAAAAGGGGTCTTCATTGCTGCGGCTCCTGAAGTTCTGGGCACTTACAGTACAAGGGCTTCTGAACTTCCGCATCGTGGAAAATGTCGTTCGATATGTAAATTCCAGTAGGTAAGGGCTGAATAGAGGATTGACATCAACGAATTGACGTACTTAGACTTAAAGCCACCGGTAATTGGGGAATATCCGATAGACTAACGTACATACACGCCCTCTCCTGTGCAGCGACGACAGTTAACTAATAAAAAATTTGATCATGTTTTCTTATCAATAATAGAAGGTCATGCAACGCACAAAACTAAGTCTATACTCTATGCGATGAACAATCAAACTATCACTGAGAACGCTGACAACTACATACGAATTTCCACGGTTCTAAAAAACCGAGGGTCCTGGAGGGAAAGCGCTCGCGGAACGCATGGAACTCGAAAGCGGGAGTTACTGAGACGTGCAAAATGTAACATGCTCAAAGAAAGCGAAGATGGGAAAGTCTACGCTCGTGGAAAGATATCGTATTATGGCAAATAGGATAAAGTCTACGTCACCAGTGGACTGTGGACCGTGGGTAGTCCTAAAGAGACAAGTCAATACAGAAGACCATGGCCACTAAGATATGATCTTAACTCACTCAATACCCACGAGTACGTGCCGTGCCTGCCTAACAAACGCCCATCTCGGACTGAGACTTTGGGCGAAAATAATGGATGCTAAAACCACTGAGGCCCACTAGTCCTACAATCGCGGACGAGGACGACAAGATTTGCGCGTCCCCTTACCTATGTTTTTTAAGCGTTGGTAGTTCCATCGCAGGTTCCGGCTCTAGTTGGGATATGCGCACGGGAACAAATACCGGTGCGGGGGAACTGTGCTTGGACATTTGAAGGCGATCAGATGCAAATGGTCTGATGGTGGGATCTGATGTAAGATTGCGAAGTTGTTGACATGATATTGGTGGAGGGCCATGGTCAAGTAACGAGGTTATATCATGTGCTGGCATATAGCTGCGTCGGGGATGCGACAGGGTGTCAAGTTCGACACTAAGCATAGCAGGAGTGTTTGGATAATCCATCTCTGAGGTGTGAGATTGCAAAGGGGGCTTAACAAGATTTTCGAGTTCGAGTTCCTCATCTGTTGTGCTAATGCGAGAGCTAAGGGAATCTATGGAGATGCGCGCAGGGAATGCAGACAAAACAGTATCTCTTGCGGCGAGAAGTGTCGACGAGAGTGATGAAGTAGATGCAAATGATGAAGAGGAGACGATATCAGTCTCCTGAATACTAGAGGAGGCTGCTTGCGAAATAGCTCTTCGCTTGGCATGATGCACACGGTGCCGAGGTATGATGAGCTGGGTACGGAGGTGGACCGGGTCTGATGGCCATAGCTGATTTGCATGCCGGAGCGCTGCAAGTGACACACCATATCGTAGAGCGATTGCGACGAGCGAGTCACCGGGGGAAACCTACAAGTGGAAGTTTGTGACATATTACATGTTCGAGGGCGAGAGAAGGACAGACTGTGTGCAAGATGTCATCGATGTCATGGTGATTGGAGGTATCTAAATTATTTGTAGTATCGGCCGATGCCTCGATGACAGAAAGGCAGTCGGGAACATCCTCCGACTGCGTCATCTGTATTTCACCAGTATCTTTTGCAGTACGAGATGATACTGAAGACCTCCGCAACGGGTGAGAGTTCAACACTTCCGAACAACCGGCATCATCTACATGAACAAGGCAATTTGTAGTATCATTGATATGAAGTCCGTTGTGGTGTGATAGTGTAGAGAAGCTATTGGTGAGGAGCTCATCCCGCTCGTCGAGCTCAAGCATGCGAGTTAAGCTTCGCGATAGAACTTCGCTGGAAGGCGGTGAGAATCTATGTGCTCAACCCTAACCTTTACACAATTATTAATTTGCATAAAAATTGCATTTTCTCTTGATTTTTTTTTCTGGTTGCGGATAGTTGAACCTACATAAGCCTTACAGCACTCGTTAGTATGCATTTGTGACCCACTCTTTCCACGTCTTAAACTTAATCTGATGCCCATACCCTAGCTTCTCAAATTTGTGCAGCCCAGGCCCCATCTCATCACTTTTTCAACTTACTTGATATATAACTCTTCGGAACTGCCTGAAGTTCATCTGATGTGGGACCCGTGTCGTGTCTTCGATGGTCGTAAGTGCTGTTATGAATACCGTGCCTGTGGTAATTGCAGGGGCTATTACCTATATGCTCACAATTTTGGGACATTGGCTCCGAGTCGCGACTCTGGACTCAAAAGTTCAGCGCGTACTGGAAGATCAGTTCCGACGTGAAATTTGAAAGCACTACTAATGCGAAGGGACGATTATCTTCGGTTGGTCTAGCTATGGCAGATAAAGTAAAAGGGAATGTTTCACGCACAAGACCTGCAATCGCCTAGCAGGTTACCTGAATTCCGGGATCAAATGGAACTGGCCGGCGGGGAAGCAGGCTCCAAAGGGAGTGCTGACTTCACGATTGCATCAGGCCCTCACATGCCCGAACGCCGACCCAATTATTACCTTGTATGTGGATAGGTGATCTTCGTTGTTTTGCACTGCTGTCCACTGACAAGTCTGAGTCCATCATGTAGTCACTCCGAATGCCGCCGTCCACTCCGCTGTGTTACGACATTTGGTTTGGGTTTACTTGGTATATCTCGTCCGAGACCTGGATTAGCTCTGATGAGGTATATGAAGTAAATTTCACCAATGCAGTCTTGCTCACATCACGCATTCGAGGAGATAAACATCCAAGAGAGTCTTTCGGATTCAGGTCTGTCACAAAAATTTTATACAGCCCGGATAAATGGGAAATGTATTCGATGGTCGTCATCTCGCCATTGTCATAAGCGTGCAAAATGCGTTCTGGACTGCTTTGAGCAAGATCGTTCAACTGGCTCATCGTGCTTGCATCATGATCATGGATTAACTGTGATAATTATGCACTTACCGAGATCCCAACACGAGAGATATTCCATTGATAGGGGACGAATGTTGTCCAGAGTTGAGTTTTAGGAACCATACTTTATACTATCTTCACTAAACGGTGTAGTGTTTATTTTTTCACGGAGAGAGTAGCTAAACTGCTCATTAGGAATTCATCTCGCCTTTGAAGCCTGTGATCAGTGACAGTTAGGGGATGGGAATGCTGATTCTTAACCCTAACCTCACCAGTGACCTGAACGGGGCACCTGATCTGGTGAGTTCGATTTTCTCATGAAAAGCTGATTCAGACTGAAGACAAGATCTCCACGAAGTATCGAGCTCTATTGCAGTATTTTTGTCTGGCTGATTGACTCTTTTTTGCAGATGCCGCACGCTGATGCATCTTTGGTTCCACGCTCCATCAAGACCAAGTCTGAGTTCTGGATTCATGTGCATGATCAGCTAGAAATTTTGGTGGGAGGCCAACGACATTGGGTGAGCTTCGATTACATATTGAAATCAGCCCGAACCATTAAATCACTTCATTTGCACACAGGTCTCGAATTTGTCCAATGCCGCTTCGCTTATTTACAGTTCCTTGCAAGCATTTCCCAGCAATTTCGGGGATGGGGAGCGTTCGGTCAACTGGTGTGGTGAGTCCTCCATTTCCCACCGCCAGCATTAACACCACAGTCAACGAAGGACAATCCTCCAGCCCCTCTTTTTGTGATAACATACATGTCTTGCTGACTCTGGAATTCAATTCTCACAGGTTTCTACCTCATTTCTTCGCTTTTCCCTCAGCCCCAATTCACTGATCCCTCAAAGGACCCCAAATCTCAAAAGCATGCTTCCACTAATATGCTTTTGGGACCCTTTTCCGGCAAGCCTGCCTGTCAATGGATCGAGGTCTCCCCTCGACCTCGAGGCGTGTGTGGAGATGCATTTGTTAAGCGCAGTACCGTTCTTGTTCCAGACGTCTTGACCTACCCTGGGCATATTGCGTGTGATGGCGATACAAAAAGCGAGATCGTGTGTCCCCTCATTCTTCGGAAAGGGGGTGAAGATATTGCGTTGGGTGTTCTAGATCTTGATTGCCTCGCGATTGGAGGGTTTGATGAAGACGATCAGGTCGGACTAGAGAGAATCGCAGCACTCATCATCAGATCTTGTGACTGGTAGTAATACAGCAAATGAACGACTAATGATAAACACGGTGACTATGACCCTGCAACAGATTCCTGCTCTTTCTTCCACGCAAGAAACTCTTCGTGCAATTTCTTCTGTCCATCCCAGTCCTTCCGTGCCCTCTTTTGTTGGTTTTTACTAAGTTCTTCCCCGCTGCCAGTGGCAGTAGGAAGGCCGTATTCATCCCATCGGGTATATGTCCCCTCGGGTACGTTGGGAGGCCGGAACATCTCTTCGGGAGGAACTCGCCCTTTCTCCATCTTTGCGAGACGCTTCTGTCGTACCTCCTCAGCTGCAGCCGCCTTTTTCGCTGCTTGAGCATCTAATTTCAGCCGCTTTTCTTCCCGTGCCTTGATGAGCTCCGCCGGGGATACGAGCTTGACAAGAGCCTTGCCATCTATAGGAAACAGAGTCAGTTTGAATGAAAACGAGGTATTTCTGCTCTAGATCACCTTCTTGATCATCGAGCGCGACGCCCAAAGACACAAGATCATCATCGCGCAATTTATCACAGAGCTTGAGTATTTCCTTCAAAGCATCATCGTTTTTAGCAATAGCCAGTTGACGAACGCCGTCTCTGAATGAAGACAGGACGCGAAGGTATGGCATCAGCGTTTCTTCTCGCTAAGTTGTATGATGAATATCAAATAGCATAGAAAATATGCAATGAATATCTCACGTTCACGCCACCGGCGCCCTCGTCTTCCTGCCCCCAGCCGATCTCTGACGCCTGCCCTTCGCCTAGCCCAAACATGCGGAGCATGTCACCAATCCATGTCGCGGATTGTTCTACCACACTGATATTGGCCTTCTTTCCTGGGCTGTTAATGTAGATATTAATACGCGAAACTAAGTCACGTATGACTTTGAGCGCTTCAGGTGTATTAAAGGAATCGCAGAGAGCCGCACGGAAGGCCGTCTTGCTGTCGTACAAACTGGTAGGGCGTCAGGGCGTGACACTCAAAAAATATCGTCTGTTTGACCTTTTCATGAGCTCTCGCTCCGCGCCATTGTAGCAGTGGTCTCCATCTGACTGGTCTTCATGTGCCCGTGCTTGACTTATGATCGCCTTGACATTTGTGAAAAAATTCTGTATGATTTCTCAAAATACAGCGGATATTAAAATACGAAGGACTTGCGTTGAACGTAACCTCAAGGGACTTGACTTCGCCCGTCATCATTGATTCAGAAAAATCGATCTTCGCATTCCATAGCTGCGTCAGAAATGCAAGCCGCAACTGCCGAGCTGTGAACCTTTGGAGTATCTCCTGTGTGACCGGCCACATGAGTGATGCGGAGAATAGATCGGACACCCAAAGAACCCACGTCAATCGTGATGAAATTTTTCAGCGATTTGCTCATTTTAAGGCCTTCGATGTGAAGGTGACCAGTATGGATAAAGTAGTTGACCCATGCATCGCATTCATGGTAGGCCTATCACCACCTTGCTTAGAAACATTCCTGGAAAGTATTGCAGTGAACCGACCTCAGATTGAGCCATTTCGTTGTCGTGGTGTGGGAATGCGAGGTCTATGCCACCAGAATGGATATCCATGCGATCCCCAAAAATGGCACTCGCCATCACAGAGCACTCAATATGCCAGCCTGGGCGACCTGGACCCCAAGGTGACGGCCACGAAGGTTCTCCAGGCTTCGATGCCTTCCAAAGTGCGAAATCAGAGGCAGATCGTCGCCCTGAGGTGGACGAGAGCACACCTGATATCCAAATGGTTAACATTACTGATGGAACGCCCACGACAAGATCAACACACCTTCGCCTTCAGCCAGTAATTCTCTGTTCCCTTTACTCCAGGGCTCCAACTTGGCATAATCGTGCCGATCAGATGAATCGAATGCACCTGTATCAAAGTAGACGCTATTTTCAAACTCATAGCCGTAACCGTTCTTGATGATACCCTGAACGAATTCAACCACTTCTGGAACATATTCTGTGACGCGGGTAACGGTGTCTGGGTAACGGACACGAAGCCGCTCCATGTCTTTGAAAAATCGACCTTCCCAGTATGCTGCAAGAGACCGGAATACAGATTGGTCAGTGACAGTATGTTTGAGCTATGCACACGAATAATTAAACTGCCAAAAAGAAGATATATCAAGTGAAACTAACTTTCTTGTCGAGGGCGGAGGCGAGAATGTCACGAGACTCATCAATAAGTCTGAGCGCTGTGTCACTGCCACTCTGATTGGCAGATAGTGTATGCCTTGCAGCTCCAATAGCAGCAAGGGTTCGATTCTACGTTGCCAAATCTCGATTATATGCCAGGAAAAGTACAAGAGATCACTTACAGCGGCTGTAAAATGCATGTCAAACTTCTCGTCTCTCTTTAGGCATTCAAGTTTGCGGCTCTGATCCCGCGCAAGCTCAGCAATTCGTGGCCATCGCACCTCTTCTTCTGAAGGTTTCTCTTCGTCCGGCAGGCCCTTGGAGACGTTTTCCCTGACATAGTTTTCCCATGCCTCACTGACTTGCGACAGTAGATCGGCTGAAAGCGTGGTTGCCGAATTTCTAAATTGTGAAAAGAGATGATTTTGACGCGCTCTAACAATGATCTTCAGGATGTGTAAGACGTCGTTTCGATCATACGGGTTAGGTGATCATGCACCTTATCGTCTATGTCGGTAACGTTCATAACAAAGTGCACGTCATAGCCAAAGTAGTCTGACATTATTCTTCGCAAAATGTCTTGTGTGACATAATTCCTGGAACAACGTCAAAATTGCAGTATATTCACCAGGGAATGAACCCTGACCTCGCGTGGCCCATGTGGGAGGCATCGTAGACTGTAGGACCGCAGTTGTACCATTTAACATGGGAACCATCGATAGGTATAAATTCGGTCTATCAGCAATCAGCAGATCGATCTAACACCGTAGTTCAGACACGCACTTTGGTCTTGGTTAACGAATTGAAGATCTTAAGAACAGGTTGGTCAATTTGACGAGGAGGTAGGTTCCATTCCGGTTGCCGAAGAGTCATCACTGCGTCCTTTAATGTATTTAGTGACCTCCGGTGCGGTGCAGATGCTCGATAGCCAGAACGAACAATAATATTGACTGAAGTTCTGATCATGTCATGCCTAGCTACAAAGCTGGAGTCACAGACAGTATGCTTATGTAATAAGCGCCAGCAAACTCGAGGCCAGGTCCAAAGTTGACCCAAAGTTTCATTTCATAGTCTAGGTTTTCGGTCCTTTCTCGTCTCCAGAGACTTCCAGCTTCATGCCAGCATCTCATTCTTTTGCCGCGCTAACAGCGAAACTGAACTATTGATGGGTCAAAGAGTTCTTGTCCCGCTCTTTTTCGCTAGCGCAGGATGTGGCCGCTGATCGGAGGCACTTCATGTATCATTGAGTATTGATATCTTTCTATCTGCACTGTCAAGTGATAGAATTTCATCTACTGAAAGGAAACTCTAAGACCTTCTGAAGCTTATGAGGGAAAAGAGCTGGCAGGTCGCTCTCACGCAGCGGCGATCCCTATAAACAACATTCTGACTCCTAAACTCGGCTGCATGATGACAGGTCCTCTTATTCGTCTACCGGTCCAATCCGCAGCATTTCATTTCACATAAAACTACACGCTCTGTAGTCCTACTAGATAGGCTCAGTCACGGTCTAGCTGCTCAGGACATATCCAGCCTCGATCTGGGTACATCGAAGCTGAGTTTTTGGTATCGTACTAGCAAACCGAAGCAACGAAGATCGTTTAAGTTAACTCAGTGGTACTTATGCATTCTCCATGGATGAGCTGTTTTTTTTCCAAATTTAATGAAGCTTACTTAACTTTAGTCTTTTAGTGATAATCATTCGCGATGTCGGAAATGATAGCTCCATGCGTTTCGCTTGTTATGCGGAGTCTGATCATGTAAAATGTAAGACACCGTGACACATTCCATGTCCCAGCTCACGGTTTGCTAGACAGATGTCGTTCGCGCTGTCGTAAATGGCAGTTTCGTGCTACTCCTCATTCTTCGGAATATTTCAGGTCCGATCGAGTGAAGATGCCATGCTCCAATTGTTTCAAGCTCAAGGTTCATTGGACAGGTGGACACTTTTGCTATGCATCGAAGCTGTTGAGCGATCGCGGACCGTAAGCTCTTGACCTAACCACGACTGGTTTGTGATTGACCATTCTTGATGAACAAGCCAAGTTCTCACTACTTTGCCAAAGAAGGATTAAAGAGGGTCTGTCGCAATCTATATGCCTTTCTAAGGTTTAGTCTGAGGGTAGCTCCGATGGACGAGGGTTACGCTTAGACTATTGGTCTAGCACAGCAAGACCATCATCATATCAGACAAACTATTACCGGTCACCAGCCGAGTATCAGAATGTGAAATGTTGTGATGATCTTAACGTCCTTTTCAGTGTGAAGCGATGCAAGTATGGCGCCTATCTCGCGGCCTCATCAAAAAAAATTGGCAGCCCGTGCCACGGGGAATCACAGTGCATGAGAATCTTCAGTTTTGCGGCATGGTCGAGGTACTCTGATTGCGCTTTCTTTCCACCCTGCCGCCGATAACGTACCTTACGATTTAATTGAGCACTCTACTGTGCAGAATTATGCTACTGTGCCTTCTTTCCACAGACCGCCGATAATTCCAGCGATTCGGCTGCTTATCCCAAGCATAGTATACTCAGAATATTTGATTGGCCGCGAAGCCAGAGCGTTTTGCGCTTTTCGGTTGTCAAAGAATAGTGGTTCCTATTTTCTCTTCGTATCCATACAGCGCCCCAGAATAAGATTCTAAAACTCTATTTTACTATTATACCCACTCTCCCTTAAATTTGTCCATGAAAAGACCATGACCGTCTAGGCGGTTTCCCATCGGGCTGTACTGGCAGGCGCTCAACCGCCCGCTTACCGCGTCAGCCTATCAGCCGTTTTACATCAGAAGGAGAGTTAAGGTTAGTATATCCTGATGTTCTCGTTAAACACTCTTGTCCCTCGTTATTTAAGGATCTTTCCTATTCCATTAATTATTTAGTCTCAGAGCGCCCATTCGAACTAAGCTAGATATCTGATCACATCAGGTGCTGTGCCAAGTCCACCATTTATCATCCTCAGTCAAAGCCATCACCAGCTGTGCGATACATTGTCACCGCCCACATACCATTCCTCTCCTTCTCCCTCATCATACTCGACATGCAGCAGCAGCCCACCTGCACTAGCCTACGTGTGAGGTGAGTTTTTTCATATTCTTTGTGATACTATGACTCATGGCTACTAAGATCTCCACAAGATGCTCAGATCATCTTTCACGCCGTAGCGCTTGGAGTCTTGCCCATGGTCACGCGGCGTCTGGACACGGAGGAACGGCGTCTGATAACTTCGGGTTGCGTTTTCGTTTGGGAAGAACGAGGGCCAAGCCCGGAGGCTACCGGGGTGAGATTTCATTGATGGCTGCCTTCCCTAGCGCGCTAATACAACCACAGCTCGGCATCGAACGATGGACTGATGGCAAGAGGTGTGATTTACGACGAATATGTTGGTTATGCGAAACGGCTAACACTAGTATGAAGGTGGGGCCCAAGCCGGGTCCGCGACGTAAGTTTATGCTTACCTTATGTGATTTCGTCACGACTGAAGGGTTTTCAGGAATTTCTTTTCTATCAAGAAAAAGACCCTGGACCAGTTGATATCGACCCAAACTCTGACTCTGACACCACGTCTGTCTGCTTTTCCCTTGTTTCCATCCGTCTGACATCTGAGCGACAGGATCGGATCAAGTCCCTTAGCACAACCTGGCGCGCCCCACGAATCCGCGCGCATTAGTCTAGTCAAACAAACGTATTCCGTCTTTGTTGAGACTCCGGCAAGGGGACGCAAGAAATGGCATCTTAGTATGTGGCGTTGTTCTAACCTTTCAAGTAGCCGAAACTTAACCCTTGCGTTTGACCAGTCGCCTATTTCACTCACGACAGCCTCGACTATCTCCGAACTGTTTCTGACCTTCCTGACCTGGCTCGTATTGTTGTGCCTCCAGGGAACTATAGAAGCGCCCGGCACAACACGAGCAAGCACGGCCGTGCTCTGCGAGAAGACCGACCATATCCATTCACCCCTCAATTTGCCCCGTATCCCTCCATACCAGTTCAGCCTCCTAATAACGATTTACAGATTGGTCACCCAGAGCGTGTACCGCCTCGAGATGGTCAATCGCTAGCGCCTCTTATGTACCTTCAAAACCTAGCTCCACCGCGACGACACCCACTAGATGAGAAGGCTCTAATGGCTTTTTACCCTCGCTTGTGTTGAACTTCGTATTGTGTTTTCGTTGTACTGTTTTCTGTGGACTTGTAGACCTAATGACGTCTGGACCTACAAATGCTGTGATGTTGCCGCTTTGACCATACGTTAATTTCTTGACTTACAATCTACTCGACCAGTCGTGTTGTGTGTATTATCTTTGACGAATAATTTGGTCCTCTCGATCCCCTTAATTGATCCTAGTTGAGCTTGACAACCACACAACAGTACTTTGTGTGACGCGGTACACAATCGCACGGCTTTCAGTGGACGGGCTCCGGAAAAACCAGTGTGCCGCGGGAGCCGGAGTGCGCAGCTAGTACTTACCTGAATCATGTTGCTCTTATGAAGGTGCCGTATGGGTACCCTGAGTATCCTGACAGGTTTCCTTCAAATCATGATGGTGCGTGGTGTCAAAACTACGCCGGACTACAATGTAAAGACCGCAATCAGGTGAGTAACGATGATTCATAACGCCACTGTCCCCGCATTATAATCTTGTTAGGGTTATCCTTGTGTTCGGCTTATGAGCTCCAGTACATTCTAGAACATCGCCAGTGCTGTTGATAATGGACGCTTGAAAGTTTGTGGAGCTGTGATACCATCATGATTCGCTAGGAAGAGCCGACTCTACTAGTAAATCATGTACTGCATGTGGGCATCAGGGAACCATTCCATACCCATCTCATTGATTGATTCGCCCTTGCCGGTTCCGACCGGTTCTCATCCTCATCACAAAAAACACATTTCCATCGATCCAGGGAACTCTGACGTGGCCATCATATGAACCCAGAAAGATATCATATTCAATAGTCCCAGCATACAAAGATAACGACCAAACGTGTATGGTGAAAGAAGAACAAAAGCGATTGATGGTATTGAGTAAGGCGGGGTTCTTGGTGGGTATGATGCCCTGCGATAGATCGGAATATTATGGGAGCATGGCCTATTACAAGCCTCGGTCCACCCGTAAACTGGCGATGAACGGGACGAGCCTTCCTGGGCATAGGCTATTGCTCGCGAATCTTGATGTATGACTCCGTATTACATATGAAAGACTAGGTTCTGGCAGGTGGAAAAGATCTGGTCTAGACATTGACCGCGCCGTGTGAGCACGCATCTCAAGGATCTGTATGATCGTCAGCATTAATGTTGACGGTCATGATAAGCCTCTGGGGGTAAAAAGAACAGGCATGATTAGGATTTAGTATGATTAAACGTTTTACCAGTTGCGGCATCTTGTCGAACAAGTGTATATAGTTGAACGGTAGGTTCGGCCTGAACACGTGTCCCTATGGATTTTCCCCTCGAAGCTTGAAACCTTGACGTCTTGTTCAACGAGTTGAGGAGCTGGAGCGGAGCGTGCGGGTGGGCGTTTCATAGATTGAGACGACCCTGGATATCTGATAATTATGTAAGGTTTTTAGTATTTAAAAAAAATTGAACGGATTTTGAACTTGTTTGAATATTTGAATCTAAGCCAGACTGCCGCGGGGAACTGTTTTATTTATTTGATATCAATTCAAAGAAGTTCCGGGATTTACCGAAACCCAGGAGGGGGGTGCGTTTTGATCGCGGTTAGGAATATGGGGGACTTGAAAGAAATTGAGTTGTAAAGTGATAGAGTTTCGCGCTGTAATCGAGATTGGCGACAAGCCTTTTGGGTCGTCGCCACCAATAAGATTCATCAGGTAGTTTCCCGAATTGGCCCAAATTAGAGCAACTGACTATGAACGGAAGTCAGCGGATACCCCTGGTACAGAAAATAGTTTAATTAATTACCAAACCATCTTCTGCTCCCCAGATCTAGTAGCCAATATATACCATACCCATTCTATTTGCCTTCTCTGTCTGTTTCCTTGTCCCCGTTTCACATCACACACATGCAGCAACGTCCCACCTGCACTAATGTTCGCATACGTTCCACTCGTGATGCTCACAAAATATTCTATGCAGTACAGCTGCGTATGCTCCCAATGATAACAAGGCGTCTTGACGCCGACGAACGTCTCGCTCTATGTTCTGGTTGTATCTACGCATGGGAAGAACGAGGTCCACACACCGAAATCACAGGATTGGGTATAGAGCGTTTCACAGAGGGACGTCGATGGAGTCCCTCGCGTGTCAGAGACGTTTGTTTTCCAAAAATATGTCCTGTCACTTGCTAATGTCTTTTCAAGGAATTTCTCTTCTACTATGAGAAGTATACTCCACCAGCAGACGCCGGCCATTCTGGGTATGTTCTCGCCCTAAACAACTATTACTAAATTTACTATTTTCACTAGATCTTCTGAAAAACAACCCCCTCGAGATTGGGATCCGCTGGTAAAGCAAACTTATTCAGTTTGGGTTGAAACGGATAAAGGTCGCCGAAAGTGGCACTTGAGTATGAACATGTGACATTTCAAAAGTATCAACCTCACGACAGTTATTTGTAGCTGCATACTTCACGCAGGCCACAGTCGATGAGTTAGGCACCATAGACAACATACCGGGTGTCACCGACCTCGTGGTACCAGAAGGAACTTTCCAAAGTACCCGAGTTGGCAAAACTCGCAAGGGGGAAGATAGTCGCTCTAGATCTGATGTTTTGAAGTCGACGAATTCCACCGTAACCCGGACGTATGCTCCATTCCCTGCATACTCGAGTCAGCCTTCCCACTACTCTAATTCGCCACAATCACCGTATGCTCAAGCAGATGACCCATACCGCACAGGTCTGGGGCAGCCTTCGCAGCAGCTTCGTCCGCCGACATCTGAAATCCCTCAGTATTCGGTGCCCCCACCGCCTCCTCCACCTTCTCTCCCTCCTCTTCGTTCTTCGTATGACGATGACTACAAATTCCGTCGTCCTTCACTTCCCTCCATACCCCCTCCAGAGCATAGCTCCGCACTCTATGGCCGCCGCAGCTCTACAGACTACTCCGTGTCTGGAGCTATTCCTCCTTTGGCCAGGACTCGTACAGACACATCACTGAAGCCCTTTGCTGAGTATCATTCCTCCAATGATCGCGGGTCTTCTCCCCCATTTGGAGCCAGTACTATGAATCATCTCGCTGCTTCTGGCAGCACAAGTGGCGTACATCGGGCGTCTGAGGACCTTTACACCTCCCGACCTCCTTTCTCGTGTTCGTTTAGCGCTCGCCCATCACGCTCGCCGCCGCCCTCTCCATCGTGTCGCATCCGACCACCATCCACGGTCGGCAATTTCCAGCCTATCTCCCGAGTGTCAGATGACGATGATGGCAGAGAACCAAGTCAAAGCGCATTTTCGCTTGATAATTCGGCCAGCTTCCCATCTCCTCATAATACGCCACTTATTTCGCTTCCCCCTCCTGCACAGCTCTTTCGGTCAGAGCCTCCTCCCCAATATGAAGTGCCCTCTTCTGCAGATTCGAGTAGCATTGGACCGCAGCGTGTTGGCCTGGCGCCTTTGCATTCGTTGCAGCGCAGCCACCCCTACAAACGTGACCCTGTAGATGACAGAGCCCTTCGGCTGCTAGGTCCACGTTCCGGGTGACTATTCGCTGGTTACCTACCATCAGGTGATCAGTGACATGTCATCGCATCATGTCTGTTTGTGTTCATCATTTTTGCGTAAGGCGCACATCACTGCGGACCCGCGGGAAAGAGATGTGTGTGCCTCTGATTAGGCGTGCTTGGCTTTTTACCGAACAAGCGTCGTTCTTCCGAGTCTATGCGGTCCCTAGGAATCCAACATTCTGCACTTGTTTGCTTGTGGTATATATCTATCACCATTACTCGGTACATACTTTGTCTTGGGCTGAAATTGCACTGTCAGATACGAATTTACGACGAATACAATACATGAATACATTACATTGTACTTTTTGGCTATTTGAGCACGCCATCACGGATGTTTTTTGGATCTCAATCTCGGTCTTGGTGTCAGGCATCTGACCTTGTTCAGTTATATTAATATTCTAGTGTGTGTGTAAAATCAGCGTCAAGCCGTAATATCGTATGATATAAGTACAAAGTGGATGCTATTGTGACGTATGTAGGGCGAACCTGCAACCAAGCAAATAAATATATATAGGATGGCTTGAGAAGTTGAAGGGGTGCATCTATGAACATATAGATAAGGCTCGGTGAAAATAAACTCTTTGTACCAATACTGACGGGGTTATACTTCGGATAATCCGTTCGGTTCAACGGCAAATTTTATTCCGTATTCACGGGATTTTGTCAGAGAAGCATACTAGAACAATTCAAAGCGAACCGAGACACTGGAAGGTTTTTTCTACGGCCTGGCGGAACCCCTTGCCATGAACTTTGTATTGTTGGCCTTTGAGCTTACTATAGCCAAGTTCCCATAGCACCAATCGCTTTGGTTAAACTGATGAAATTTACGATGTCTGGTAAAATACACTGGGATTAAATGACATGAGGACAAAGCTAATGTCCAAGATAGCTGAGCAAAGCATTAATGGACGACATTTGACAGTGGTAAAACTAGGGTCCTGACTACCACTCGAATTCGCTGCGTGGCGTAAGTGCAAACTAATTAATGAGATCAGGACCACGCACCCTGTGCATTTGGCGAAGAGATAATCCTTCCCGTTGATATGGATCATACCGTCCTTGAGGAGGCATTTCCATTTATTCTTGACGCGGCCAACCTGTGCGACACACTAAGCCCAGAAATCTGGGACATGAATGTCAGAGCTGCCCACCTTGTCGTATGTGCAGAACACAATGTCGGTCTCGCCCTGTCCACCCTCTTCAGCGTCTTCTTCGCCCTCGGTGTCCGAGTCGTCAAGGTCGCTGTTGATTGCCTCGGCATCCTCCGTGTGCGTCGCCGATGACGACTGCGATGGTTGGGGAAGCGAAGGATGAGATGCGCGAGGCGCAAATGACTGGCTAGGCGGTGGAGAAGGTGAGTCTGATTCAGATGATGAAGGCCCATCAACCTGAGGGATCTTCTGGCCTGCCGTCCTAGCTTGAGGTGCAGGCGGACTGGCAGCGGCGGGAGCACTTGCTGGTTGAGGAGCTTTAGAAGGTGGCTGCGGCGGAGCTGGGGGCGCGTATGGCCTAGACATGGTAGGTGGACGCTGTATGTGCCCTGGGTGAGGTGGGAACGACAGGACGCCTTGCTGTCCTCCAGGGAAGCCTGGCGTTTTTAGACCGTTCAGTTGAGGCCCAGGGAGTGGTGGAAGAGCGTATGGTATGCCCGGGGCAGCACTTAAGACGTAACGATTATCCACTGGTTCTGTTTTGACTTGAGGACCTTGGGGTTGCGAGACAGGGGGTGGTGGTGGCGCATATGCGTGCGGAGGAGGATAGTGCGGGTGATGGGGAACCATCATAGGATGTGGAGGATACATATGATGGTGCTGTGGAGGCGGGGGCGGCTGTGGCTCAAATTCTGCAACATGCGACGCAATGACTTTGCTTTCCCATTTCTGCAAGAGCATTCACATCACCGAAATTCCTAAACTATAATATGAACGGGAATGATGAGAGGTATATACTCACATGTTGCAACTCTGCGAGAACTTCTTCGCTGACGCCGTACTCGTCGAACTCGGGCTTAATGGCGGAAATGACCTCGTCTATGACCGCGCGGTAGATGCCAGGCTCAAAAAATATCTCTGTTACCAAACTGAACTACTACAGACAAGTTCAGGTGAGCAGCTCACCACTATCTTATTCGACATTGTGGATGTCGCCAGCGACGATTGACACAGCGAGCTTAGGATAGGGTCGTGGTGGGGGAATGAGGAAGTCCTTTTATACTTCAATGGCCTGCGAGACAGGCAGGTAAATTCAAACTCAGCTGGACTTCATCTCCGGAGTTCCCACGCACGGGCCAACAGCTGCAGGTAACATGGTTCTAGCATAGCTAGCGAATAAAACATACAGTTATGAATTGCAGGTACTTATAAGACAGAACACCAGATTCTTTATGGAACAAGCTGTAGCCTAACACGACGGACGTGCGACTTGTAGAAGAAAGGCGGTGATATAGCGTAAGCACCATAGATGGAAAGTCAGTAACATATACAACTTGATTGAAACCTTTGTGAACATGGGTCGTCGACTTTGCAGTGCTCTGTCTTGTCTGCTGTTACTCGGTTTATCTCAGGCAGCAGACGTATATCTCAGTCCATCTCAAGCATTTCCGTCCCGGCTTTCCCTCCAACATGCTGGTTTTGTCCTGTCGCAACATCTGGGTCTCGAGCCAATCGAGAATTTTCAGAATTATGGGGAACTGCTAAGAGAGCAAGAGTTTGTCGCACAAGGGGTTTCAAATGCGCTATTCCTACTTGTAGACGATGCTAATTTACAAGGTTTGTTTGCCCCACTCCAGGAGCAAGTGCAGTGACAATTGACAAATGCGCTTCAGATATCATTCCTTCTTTCATGAGCCGCTCGTTCTCGATTGCAGGGGCACCTACTAGTTCCCTTACATCCTTTGTGTCGTCGTATCTGGAACACGCCGCTCATGCATACTCTCTCGTCTATTCTGATCTCGCTATTCCCCTAGAAGGCATCCCTCGAACTCTTGACATATTTTCTGCCCCGACACCCGCAAACGAAGCATTCCTTGCAGAAATATCAACACTTGTCAAATTCTTCGAGCCAACTGCAGATATTTACGATGACAAGTTCGCGTCTTTGGAGTTAACGGGACTATCCCAGCTCGCAGCTACATACGGTCGTTCAAGCGACCAGTACCAGCTTGCAGCAAAAACGGTCCGAGCTATTCTTGAAGCCAGTACTGCTGACGCAAACGCCCGCGTCGCTGTCTTGTCTTACACCCCCTCTCTTACAATGGACAAACGACAACCGCAGTCACCGCAGCAGTCACCCCTTCCAGCATCTCGCCCACCCGCAGGACCGCCGATTCGTACCATGTCCTCTTGCTTTACGAGTGCTGAGACCTGCTCCAACGCGACCAACGCCTGTTTCGGTCACGGGCAGTGCGTGAGCAACGTCAATGCTGAACAGGAATGTTTCGTCTGCGCTTGCTTTGACACCATGTCTGATTCTGGGAAGATGGAAAGCTGGGCAGGCGATATGTGTCAACGCAAGGATATTAGTAGGTAAGTGATTGCATCATTTCTTTCGGTTTCGTTCGTTGACTGGGTTTGCACCAGCACCTTCGTGTTAATCGCAGGGACGGCAATCACGCTTATCCTCTTGATGGGGGGCTCTGTTTCGTTGCTTTACTCTGTTGGTGGCGACGAGCTTCCTAGCATCCTCACAGGTGGTGTGGCAAGTGGATTGAGGAGGGAATGAGAGGACGCCAATACGTTGTACAATGGACGTGACCAGTAATTCTTGTCGCCAACTGCAGATCTCCTTCATGATGCACGAGTGATACTACTCGACTTGGCAGTGCTTATGGTGCTGTTTTTCGAAACTGGAATTTGATGTTTTGGATGACTTTCACCAGTCTAAGGTCATTGGGTATGAAGACTTTGCGTCATAGCGGGCGAAATTCATTGAGCATGTTGCACAATGATTCAAATATTATAATTTCGAACTACAAATTTATGAATCGTCTTTCAGCTCGACAAGCTGCACTGTCCACGCAAATATAAATCATTGTCTACCGGCCTGCGCGCACCAGATACTCAATTCTCGCGCTATCGCGCTGGACACAGCATCCATCTCGTTGACTCGGACTGGTCCATCAAAATGCTGCTCGAAATATCCCGGGCCATCCGTCTCAAGTGACTCATGTCCACCCATATTTCGTGTACTGGGACTGAGCTTGGGATATTAGACGTTATCTGTCCCAGCGAGAATGTTTGAGCGTAATTAATGTACAGGGACACGGACCTCAGTTGAAAATCATGTTCGCATTGTAGCGATCTTCTCGTGTACTTTGTGAAGATACACGGTGAGGATGGTTCAATTCGTAATGATGCGTCGTATCAGGGTTTATGAACGTACCCATCATCACGACCTCCGGTGTTGTTCAATTGAATCGAATATCTGTGCGTACTTGTTAGGCACGTTTTCATATAGGTAGGGGTGAAACCTGCGAACCGTGTGCGTACAGTGATGTCATGTGGGTATGTATGAAAAGGGTATATTGATTTGTTCTTCCTCCATGTGAAATTCTTGGGATGCTACAACGCTCTTGCGCTTACTCTCTGGTCCGATGTCTCGTCGTCATGCATCTGCGCACCCTCACAAGCATCTAGTATCGATTATGTTTATGTTCAGGAAGCATGCAAGCTCCTATGGGAGACAAGATCCAGGATGCACCACTGAGTCGCTAAGCGACCGAACGAACGAACGAAATAAAAATCGAGTTCGAGGACCTGGAGTGCGTCGAGAAGAAAATGTGGCGAGTTGGAGGACAATGGTATCGAGGTCTATAACTCGTTACCTATGCTTGTCGTGGTGGTGATCGCTAAAGCAATTTGCTTCAGCCCGGCACGGGCAAATTTGTTGAGGGTGTCCCAAACGAAACCAACATGGCCGCCGAGGCCCTGCTTGTCCTATTCGGATTGCTGAAACACGAGCACGAGAATTCCTCATTTCGTCGTGCAGCAGAACAAGGAGTGTAAAAGTTCTATCAAAGGTTAGTCATTCCTTGGTCATTCCTTACTCAGTCGCGACTTTAACTCCCGAGCGGGACCCTCTGGTGTTGCATTATGGGCCCAGCAAGCGGCGTGTTGTCTCAACATGTCCGTGGAGGCGAAAAAGGCGGGAACAACCCCCACAAATTTGAAACCATCACGGCCGTCCCTCCCGTCCTGATATTCGTGTTGCTCATTTCCATTTTCGTCCTTGCTCTTCAAGAATGTGTTTGGTGACCTTCAGCGCTGTGCCCTTCTTCGTGTCTGATATCCATGCCAAGCAGAGCACTCACCGCTGTCTCCTTTATCAGCCACGTCTGTTCTCCGTTTTCTCCGTTTTCTATATCACCTGTAACAAATAACTAAGGAAAAGGCGGAAGAAGAGGCGTGTTCAGTGAGGGCCACAGTACCAGGACTGCCATGCTTCGTGTGAGGGAGAAATGCAGGCATGATCTAGAACTATTATAAGCACACTAAACCCATCCGCCTACATTGGGCCACATGCGCATACTCACCTCCGGTAATCGATAACAATGAGCCATTCGGGGATCAGTCTCTCCCGTGCACCAATCGAACATACGGAACTGTGCAGGCTCGAAGCATTATATGAAGGAGGACTAGGACTGCAGACCTGCGCTTCGCGTCAAGTCCTCAGGAGGCGTGAGTGAGATTACTGTAGGGTCTTGCGATACATGAAGAGAAAAGTGGTGTGTGATCTGCGGCGCGGACTGTGTTGAGGGGGTGAATGAGCGAACGATGGGTACAGGAAGGAATTGAAGGACGTTCTGAAACGGACTGTTCGGTGTTGTTTGATGTGAGATGCAAATAAAAGGACGAGTTTCACTGACCATGTTTTCATTGATGCTGGGTATCTCTTCGTTTGATTTCTTCAGGGCTTGGACGCATCCTCGAGTATTGATGTCCTCCGAAAGGGCAATGACGGCGACGATGCGTGGTGCGCTATCAGAGACAATGAAGATGCCGGTTGTGAAGACAACGGAGGCGCCTCGGGTGACCTGAGAACGGGCCTGTAAGATGGTGTTCACAGCCAGGGATCTGTGTTCTGGCGAATGGTGTAGCCTGGTCCTACCAAAGCTGATTCCCGCAAAATATGGGAAGATGAAGCCAGCTGAACTTTCGATGGATCCTTGCCGACAGTCAAGATCCAACAACGAGATGCAAAGGGGTAGGGTTATCGATTCAAGGTAAGTATTCATTGCCGGATCACTTCCATGCAAGCAGGACAGATGTCGTCCACCACGAGGGGCTCTAGACAAGGAAAAATCATCCAAATAGAGTATGTCTTGCAGGCAAGTGACCTTGAGGTGGAGATGATATAGATGTAGATTTTTGCACATAGAAATATGTGCGTTGATTTAGACGTGTTCATAGAAGTAGCAATTATTCATGCGTAGACGAGAAAGACTCGGTGCTTGAAATTTGCGGAATTCTGTCTTTCAAGTGTGGTATGTCGAAGTTATGAGTCGAGTCATGGTACATGGGTGACATAAACATAAACACCATTTTGAATACTCCTCTCGGAAAAGAAGATGTCCAAAAGTCGACAAGTGTTATCGAGTAATCCAACTCTGAGCGATCTAAGCAATATGAAGGGCGGTGGACAGACTACCAGAGCAGGCAACCAACACTTGCTAATATGTGGAAGAGATGGTCTTAGTGACCGAACTTGTCTGGGAAACAAGATCTGGATGAATGGGCGACAAGACCCCCGGCGTTGACTCGGAGTGTGAGGACTCGCCAAAGGCGATACAGCCTATTCAAGAGGAGGTAGGGTTGGCAACATTGACTGAAATGGTAGCATCCCCAAATGAGAAGATACTAGGACAGAGAAATTCCACTGGCAGCCGGTGGATGAGGTTCCTTGGCGTCGACGAGAGGGATGTGTGAATGGAAGTAGGGTATAGCACGGGTATACCCGCGGGTCGGAAAATCTACACCGTACCCGTACCCGTCAACACCGTACCCGTACGGGTAAGGGTACGGTATTACCGTTCTAACCCGCGG
>MU173062.1:95540-108295 GCA_016695475.1 Suillus decipiens | reverse complement strand
GATTCCATGCGTTCCGTACATCCTGTATTCCATGTCTCCCAGCTAGAACCAGCAATTCCAAACACCATCCCCAATCGCATTCAACCTCCTCCTCCCCCAGTCCAGGTTGATGGAGAACCAGAATACGAGATATCCGAGATCCTGGACTCCAGACTTGATCGTCATAGACGCCATTGTCAACTTTTGTACCTCGTCCGATGGTCCGGATATGAAGGGACGGATGAAGAGACCTCGTGGCTACTTGCTACTGAGCTCGGAAATGCATCCGAACTCGTATCCGACTTCCACTCTGCATATCCGGACAAACCTGGTCCCATTCAACTCTGAAGTACATGGATGATAGACAAAATACAAGTACAAGTATCGGAAAAGGCCACAGGACTAGAGAAATCTACATTTCCATAGACTCATCCGCTCCTCCAGATCCGTCCTCCTCACTTCCGGAGCCCTTACTCATCTCCTCATCTTCCTCCTCCACATCCGACGCCCTCCGAACCTCATCCGATGGGATCCGAAGTCCCAACCGAAGCTCCCCAAACAACAGGGCCTGAAACTCCCTCTGTTGTTGGAGGAACACCTCCAGTCCGGCGCCCATCCGGTCCATTGCAGTCCTGCTTCCTTCCGCCGCCAGGATGCTGCGTTCTAGGAGAGAATTGGTCCAAGCCAACTCGGCCAGGACGTTGTTGACGGCCATCAACAAGGACTGTCCGTCATCCTCCACGACTTCCGACGGATCCGGACTGGGACTCCTCTGACGTCTCTTACCCTTGCCTCTGGGAGATGGGGATCCGACAGCGCGCTGCCTCTTCTTGCCCTTGGCCCTCGGAACCTTGATGGATCCGGGCCTTCCAGGACAAGTGCCCTTGTCCCTACGACACGGATCGCAAGACTTGATCTATCCGAAATTCCGTTAGCTCGGATCTGAAACGTTTCTATAGACTTACCAGGGCATTCCTGTCTGCGTCCGTCCACAGACAGATCCGACCTTTCCCAGCGCAACGCGCACAGGATCCGTCGTTGTCCGAAGACAAAGCACGAGACTTCCGGAAGTTAGGAAGGGAAACAGAACGAACATCCGAAACTCACTGTCTCTGCCGCTATTTCCTTCCGCCTCTTTTCCTCTGCTGCTGCCCTCCGCTTCTCGGCCTCCTCTATCTTCCGCAGACCCTCCTGACGCTTCCGTTCCTCCTCCTCCTTGCGTTTCCGTTCCTTGTCAGCTTCAGCTGCAGCTTTGGTGGCTGCCAATTTCTTCTCCAAGTCCGCTACAAGGTCTGCAGCAGAGTCAGGGACATGGGATCCTTCTCCAGACATGATAAAAGCAGTTGTTATTGAGGTATAGAAAAGTGGGGGTTAGGAATCATTTCAGATGTCCGACATCCGTATATCTGTCGGATTACAGACTCAGCACGTCAACCATCAAACTTCTCCATCGTCTCGCATTAATTTCATCCGATCTGGATCGACACTTCTTATGCCTCAGGGGTTCGGCCCTAAAGGGGGGATACTGTCATATTCCATACATCCGATCCAAGATCCGATCAGATCCGATCAGATCCGATCGATCCTGCTTCTATCCAGACCACAGATCCGATCCGGATCACTCATCCGATGCGCTACAACTTCTTGTGTTCTAAGTCCACTGCATCCTTGCTTCTATCCCTTTCAGTGATCTACCTGTACCGGTGTCCTGGCTGTGTATATTCCTGTCCTGCTTACTGATCCGTTACCTGTGCTTCATATCCGACTCGTGTTTGCTGATCCGCTGCGCATTTACCACATAGACTTCCATTATACTTTGTGCATAGCCCTCCGGTCCCGGATTCATTGATTGTCCGTACTATCTACATACAGTATATAAACTACATGTAAAACTCTAGAGAACCTTAGTTCAAATATCATCTTAGATTCTGCTCATTCCGTTCATCCAAACCCATCCGTCCCAACTCTAAGTATCTTCCAAGACTTAGGATTGATTCCTATAGTCTACATTCCCGACTCTACCTTTGGTAGTCCATATCCGTTAGTTTCTAGTACGGATCTCGTCTGCTACTAGTCTTATACCTCGCATTCATCCTTACCCTCCGGATACCCTCCGGATGAGCTCCTTCCACCCACACGTTTCGGATATATACCGGACGTACCATATCCGATACCTCTGGACCTTCGGATCCGCTACGCAAGCACTTCCAGACCCTCAGACGAAGGTTATCCCTTGGAAGTAAAGGGCAGTACTCGGGAAAGGGGCACAGTGCATGAACTGAGGCCAAAGCCCTTCAGATTTCTCATATATTGAGTACGGTCTTAACAGCGTGGAAGTCTACATTGCCAATGGTGACCCCCATCCCCACTAGGGACTCTGGAAGCTTCAGTAGTTCTGTGAAGTGTCTCTTGACATCTCCTCCTTCCTCACACCTAGTTTCCTGCATATGACAGTGCAGGTCTATCTGTACCATTTGGGTCTTGCCCTCATGGATCTGGCATATCTCTGCCCAGACTTCACTCACAGCTTCGAGCTTCTGGATGCATAGCAGGAGCTAATCAGATATTGTGCTAAAGACCTGCTGTTTCGCCAAGGAGTTCTTCTGGTGGAACTCATCAAGCTTCTTATCAAGCTCCTCTAGGTTGGCTGCGGTGGCTGGACTCCCATCATCCTTCACCAAGGCATTCGTCTTAGGGTCAGCCTTGAACATGGCAGGTGTCACAACCCTTTTAACCACTTAAGGCAGGGGCAGAGACTAGGACTCAGACTAAGGTTATCACAAAGAGTAGAGAGGAGCAGTGATGTCTGGTTGCTACTAGATGTAGATACAAGAGGTTTGAACTAAAGAACTACTACAGCAAAACTAGCTAACTATATAGGCATATTGAAACTGAGATACAAACTGAGTTCTAAACTACTAGCCAATCAGAAAATAGAAATGAGAATCATACGATGTGATATTGTGACATTGTTGATGACATCATAATGACATCATATTCTAGAGGGTGTTATGACTGGGATGGGCTCGTTGAACAATGGCTCAAAAGAGAGCAGCGGTCGACAACGGAAGCAACGCTTTAAGTACGAAAGGATACTACGTTGTCAGACGATGAAGATAGTTACGCGTAAGGTTACACAGAACTAGCTGAGTCGAATATAATCGTGTTCAGCTAAGACTTAGAAAGACGACTTCACAATGACGACTAGAGTTGAGAGGCTCTAGCGAAGGATGTTCCAGGTAAAACCCAGTAAGATTCAAGTGAGGAATCTACAAGTACAGGAAGGCCTTTAAATACTAAAGTACGTAGGAACTTTAGGGCAGGTCTAGGATAGATATAAACAGTAGTTAACCGTGTATGGTATACAACAATGGGAGTCAAGAGAAGACGATGGAACATTGTAGAATGTATGAGTCAATAGAACACCATGGAATGGTGACGTGTTAATAGAATGTTACAGAATAGGATAGAACCGAGTACCAACGTACAGTCAAGTGACTGTGAGAGAAATGTATAGGTCGCGTGACCGTGTAGGAGTACAGCCGATAAGGCAATAGTGACATAAGCAGGAAAGAAATGAATAGGGGCATACGACGATTGTAACAGAAGGTTCTGATATCACATAACACTATCTTATCTTATCTTATCCGATAGCATCATAGAAGACCTCTTCATCTTCATCAGGGAGTTCGACTATAGAAGCGGATATAGGGATTTTGTTAGGGTTAGGGTTTGTCTTAGCGCTGGGTTTAGGTGCTTTAGGAAAATTGAGGAAAGAATAATGATTTGTATGAGGAATTCGTGACAGCAGGCTTCTTGGCTTGTCCATTGGCATACCGCATCAAACCTCTCACACCTATGGCTGTTAATGTTCTTTCCTTATAGGTGATCCAGCTTGTCCATCAGCATACCGCATCAAACCTCTCACACCTATGGCTGTTAATGTTCTTTCCTTATAGGTGATCCAATTACTGCCGTCCTCAGCAAGTTTTGGGACATTGGATAGCAAAGACATGGTGGAGGGGAGCGTAGTATCCATGGATGAGGCAGGGCTCATAACCTCTAGGGCTACGAGACAAACGGGGTGAGTGGGAGGGCTAGAAGAACTAGAAGAACAATGGTACAATCTCAGTTTCTTTTCAAGGACTCTATTAATGCGTGTGCTACCTAGAAGAACAATGATATGCTATGACTTGTCAGCTTAGGCTGACATACATGAACTCGGTACTCACATCTCAGTTTCTTTTCAAGAACTGAGGTGCTCACATCTACAGGCGCTTGACTTTATAGTAAGTAGGGAATAAAAATTTAAAACATAACTTTATTGACATATGTCTTGGAAGCTCGGCCGACGTTAACACGTTGCACCGAATTGCCTCTTTTGGTCTTGCGCTCGAATCACGTTCCTTAGGTTCTCCCCCTCGTGCCTTGCTTCTCGGCTTCTTCGGCTCTTCCCTTCTCCTTTGTCCCTACTTCGTCGGCTTCCAACAAAGAGGGGGTACTTAAATTTACCCAGGCGACCCTATCACGAAGATTAAAATATCGCACACTCCTTAAGCAACGCGTCGAGTCATACCCTGCAGCTCTCTCGAATAAACGGCCGCGTCCGTCATTTTGCGGATATTGATGCCATGACCTTGCCGCAAGCCGAAGCTTCCCTGAAAGAACACCTTGGCAATCGTTATGTTGAGGAGGACTGGATAGATGCCCTCAAAGCTGTTATGGACGCGGAGGGTGACAATATCAAAGCAGCCGAGGCTGTTGAGAAACTCGCATCAGTTGCATGTCAAAGAACTGGACTCGTTGTCAAAATTCTGCCTCGCACCAAGGCACCTCAGCTCCAAGCTCTCGAACATGAATTGATAAAGTCCATAGAGGAGCTTACGACATGAAGACGGATCATTGGTACACCACCGACTGTTGATGAGATTCTCGACCCTCAAGAAGAGAAGAACGTTGGGGAAGTGACTATCTATAAAGATGATGATGCGATTGTTGCAGAAATTCGGTATCTGCAAGCAATTAGGAGCAGGGAACTGGTTGAAGTGCAATCGGGTGATGAGGATGAGGATGATCCACCCAAGGTCTGTGCTACTGAGCTAATTCTGCTGTGCGACAAGCTCGAGGCTGCATGTATTGCACAGGTTGGTGCTGATTTTTCACTCGATCTTGTTCACAAACTTCGTGCATTTAGAGCAGCACTACGGCGCGAGGGGTTGCAGAATGCAAAGCAGTCTACATTGGATAAATTCTGGAATACCAAGTAGCATAGCGTTTTGATGTAATAGTACTACATGTGCGCAAGCAGGCGCGCATTAACACCACTGTGGGAATTATTTCAGTTGTGTATATATGTATGGAAGTTCCCATCGCTATACATTATGAGATAATGTACTTGTAATGCGGAAAAAACGATGGGCACAGAGCTTGCCTCAGATTGGGATGGGAAGGAAGTTTTGGAAGGGAGAGCATTTGACTTCGCAGAACTGCAGCGCGTCTATGAGGGACTGGTGCCTCCAGCGATCAGGATGAAATAGTGGTCATGGATCATGATGCAAATGAAGATGGGACTTGGAATATCGACTCTGTGTCGCTGTCGAGCGGTCTTACATCGATGTAGTTAGTAGTCTTGCATCTTTAAAACATCACCTGATTCTTCCGTCTGTCACCTATGGTTCTGCCAGGTTCTGCCAGTTCTGCCCACAGCACTAGTGTCAGGGCTACCGTGGGAATTTTTTCACAACACTGGCGCCTTCGTTTTGAATCGGCGTGGAGGTCTACTGTGCGTGGCGCCAGGGGAATTGCACCCTTAGCTTCAAGTTTGCCCTGGGTTCTGTTCAGGATTGCGCCTTATTAGATAATCACGGTAATCAGGTTATTTAACTCTCTCTATCTCTGTCCCCCTTCGAAAGTTGCCGCTGTTCTAAACGATGCCTGAAGGCCTAACATGCATACTACACCATCACTCTGAAGCTACAACGAAGATAATCAATTTATGGAACTGCACGGGCATGCCGGGTAAGTGACACTACGGCTCTGGTTTGAAGGGTATTACTCGGGTTACTACTAGTAGGGGTAATGGCTTCCTTGAGTTCAGCCCTCAGCCCTCAGGGTTCAATTTACTGGCTGCCATAAATACTTCACGCGGCCGCAGGTACAGAGTATACTAGTACATACCAAATCCCCCACCTTCTTCATCTCTGTCGTCCATGTCCGCACCTCTTCCAAGTGATGAAACTAAAATGCAAGTGTCCGAGAGTGCCGTGCAATCAGTCAAAAGCACTGGCGATCCAAATCATGCCAACAGCTTAGACTCGTCTGATTTTCCCGAGGGCGGTGTAACAGCTTGGGGTACAGTGCTAGGAGCGTAAGTGTTTTTAAATTCTTATCGCTGCATACTCGTAATCAAACATCGTCAAGTTTTTTGATACAATTCTGTGGTGCCGGGTAAATAAACTCAGCATTTACGGACCAATTTTGCTAATCACTTTCTAGATATACCACCTCCTACGGCGTCTTCCAGGGTAAGTTCCGGTGAATTGTTTCACAGAACGAATTGAACATCACGGTGGTACACAGACTTTTATGCCCAAACTTATCTGACAAATTCTACACCATCTGCAATCGCGTCAGTGAGCTTTAGACTTGGGCTGTTTCGCTACTGCCAGTGCTTACAAGGGTACAGCTGGATAGGAAGCGTTAATGCATTATTGCTAACGTCAGTTGGTCTCGTGTCAGGAAGGCTGCTTGACCGAGGTACATTGTATGTGTACAAGCAGTTCACACAGTATCAGTGTTCCTGATCGTACATTCAGCTATCATGTGATGAAAATTGGCTGTCTCCTCCAGTGTCTCTTCCTCTTTATGCTGTCGCTAGCGAAACCGAATGGATATTATCAAGTAGGTCTGGTTTTGTCACTGCATAACTCAATTGACAACATGTCAACAACATTAGATCTTCCTCTCTCAAGGTTTAGGTTCCGGGGTTGCAATAGGCCTTACACATGTTCCCTCAATCGCCGTGGTATCTCATCACTTCCAGCGACGTAGAGCTCTCGCGATGGGATTCGTCGTTGCAGGGGCGTCGATGGGTTCAATCTTGCAGCCAATCATGCTCAACAACCTTATCAACGGAAAGCTTGGCTTTGCAAATGGTGTCCGTACTAGTGCAGCCATGATCAGCTGTTTACTTCTCATAGCATATCTTCTGATGCGCACAAGGCTTCCACCGAAACCACAGGCCATTAGCTGCGCTCGTGTTCTACGAAACTCTTTGAGAGACCGTGCTTATGTTTGTGCGTGTGTATGGTGAGTGACTCAGTCAACACTTCATGGCATGAACTTTCAAACGGTTTCTACTGCCTAGGGCGACTACTTTCGAAGTCGGATTTCTTTTCGTATCATTTTATCTCCAATTAGACTCCCGTATACACGGCCTAAGCAAAGGATTTTCGTTTTATTCGGTGCGTGTCCCTGAGATCAGCGAACAAGGAGTTATTTAGCACTATATTAACAGCTTACAATGTTCAATTCTGGTTCTCTTATCGGAAGACTTACCGTTGGTGCTGTCTCCTCCTACATGGGCGTCCCGAATGCGATAGTCGGCTGCTCATTCATATCATCCGCTTTAATATTTTCGATGATTGGCTTGCGTTCGGCAGCAAGCGTAGCACTGATAGGTATCAGCTATGGTTATTTTGCTGGAGGTTGTGCGTAGACTCCTGACGCACCTCTAACGTTCACTAAGTGTCAACTCAGGCATAGCATTAGCTTCCCCGTTGATATCATATCTGACCCCTGAAATGTCAGATATTGGGTAACTGCTTAGCACATTGGTTTTGGTTCACGCTGACGAGTTGCTCAAGCGCTCGAACGGGAATATTGTTTGCAATATCTGGTAAGTCCGTGCATCTAAATCCGGTGACGTTCTGACTTGCGTCCACAGGTATTGGATCACTTTTAGGTATGTGTGTTGCTGGCTTTTCTCGACTGTGACTTACCTTCAGCTTAGGTGCTCCGATTTGCGGAGCTGTCCTGACCTCAGATTACATCTGGTGGAAGCCTGCTGTCTTTGCTGGGGTGAGTAGATCATGTGAAGCTGTGTTCTTGTTTTTCTGCTGATAAGCTGCCTAGAGTGTCGCGACTGCCGGAAGCGTTTTATTCGCATCCATGCAGTTCATATCGAAGATGTGTCCAAAAACTGCAAGCGTCTGCTCCAAGGAAACCACTGTTTGATCCATGTCACATATATATACATCGCTCATCCTTCCCCTAAGTATCGACATTTGTATCATTGGAGTCGATTATTGCAGCTTCTGCTTCAACTCTCAGGCTGTAGGACATTAATTTCTGCCTGGTGTTTATGTTTATCACTGCTATTCCTTTTGCTTACATAAATTTAAACACACTTGCTGTACGAGCCTAATGTGACATACCTTAGCAGACACCGAAGTATGCATGAATCATAGTCTGTTCTCCTGCAAAATGGATATGTAGAACTTCAGAAATGACGGCGCGAATGCAAACACATGGTCACGACGTTGTTGACTCTTGTTTGTGCATCTGTGCTACGCTAAGCCACCCTAGGCGTGTCAGTGCAATAGTGAAATTCTCTGGCATTCAGATATGTCGCAGATTCTTGCTGCAGAACCACCCGTTCATTTTAGTACTTACAATGAACCTTCGTACTCCACATCAGCTCAGTAACCCCGCAGACGCCCAATCTGTCCATGCACCGTCATGAAATCGTTCCAGTAGATAAAACAATGGAGGGTCGCTTGTCATGAATAATAGAATACGTGTTCAATCCTCGAGCTGGAGATCCCCATACGGCTTTGCTCTGAAGTAGGACTCTTCGAAGTGATGAACACGTACAAAACCATCTTCTCCGCCAGAAGCATAGCTCGTGCCAGCCGGATGAACAGCAATCCTGGCAGTCAAATCACAGATGAAAATCATTGAAAAGAAATAAAACTAGAGGACTAACGTGTTGATGGGTCCGAAATGGCCCTTCACTCTGCCAACCTCCTCCTCAAAGACCTTGTGCCAGAAACGGGTTTCAAATTTGCCTTGCCGCAGCGACGTAGTCGTAACCTGCATCGCTTCCTGACCGCCACCTACTAGAACCTGTGGGCACATTTGTTATGAGCAAGATCTAAAAAATGAATAATCGACCTACGTATGGTTTATTGGGTGCTAGGGCTGCACTGTTCAAAGGCGTCTCTGTTGTAAAGGTTTTGAGTACTCGAAGTGTTTTTGTGTCGTGTATCTAGGCCAATAGCATATTATAAACAAAACGCCCCAAGGCACCGGTAACTAGAGACTTACCCGAGCAGTTTTGTCTTTGCTACTTGTTACGAAGTAGCTGCGATCGGTAGACAATTGTAAATCGGTGACGACGTCCATGTGCGCACGCTCGTTGTTGAGAACTTCTGTCCCGGTTACGACATCAAAAAGAGCGATCTTGCCGGACTCGTGACCAGTTATGATCAGGTTTGGTGTGTATGTGAATGCGCAAACGGTGGCCTTGGACCCTATGGGACTGAACATATGTTCTGGTTCTAGTGATTCTGGAGGGGCAGTGATGTATCAGAAATGATCAAGAGTAGTATTTCCATCTCACTCACGAGCCGTTCCATCTCCATCATGGTTCAGCTTGAACACTCGTATAACACATTGATGACCCATGCGTTGCTCAGTGATGCAAACGACACGTTCGTCATCGTCACTAAATGCTACACGCTTCACGGCTGTTGGAAACTCCCAAACGTATAAACATTTGCCGTCAGATACGTTCCACAGACGTAGTTCATTATCAGCAGATCCAGAGACAAGAAATCTTGATTGTGCTGCAAGATATCGATCAATATCAGTAAGATCATGGCATAGAAGGAAAAAAGTTCTTACAGTCAACGTCGATTGTCCATACTGTCCCGTTGTGGCCCTCGTATGTGCCTAGGCGTTCACCATTGTGTGAAAACCAAACGTTGATGATATGGTCTTTTGAGCATGAAAAAAGTAAGTCCCCTTCTGAATTGAACTTGATTTGAGTGAGTGATCGTTCGTGACCTGCGAGACGGAAGGTTAGATCATGGTTGAGAGGTGCTATGAATTGATTTTGCCTTGCAATAGAATTGGCCTCTATGGTAGATCAGTTAGTATGCAATAAAACATCAAGCCTATTCATGTCCAACCATTATTCGATAGCTCAACAGCGCACCGAGCTGTCAATTAGCAACTGAGCTGTATTTTGCGTGTTCAAGAGTGGGAAGAGAAAAGATTTCGACTCTGGTTTACGACTACCGCATTTGGAAGTTTTGTGTGTCGCCCCTCTGCTACCGTTTCGAAATGCAGCATATGTCTGTTAGTAGCAACTATAGCACATCGACAAGGGCATGGATTGAGAACAGAACTCTAAATCGATATATGTTGAGCGAAGTTCATGCGAATGGCTTACTGATACTAGAGACCCGGGCCCTTATTACTCGGAACTCGTATGCCATCGTTGTCCTCAACCTACTCGAGATCGCTGGATAGAAGGAGGGGGGGAAATTTTGCAGCCCAATCCCGGTGTTAGATCATTAAATTCTGGGGCTCACAATTGGATCTACTAACCATACACCATAGCTGGAAATTTTTCTTTTTGATTCTCGCTTGATTTCCTGATGAACGAAGCTGGTAATATTCAGTGAGAAGGATGACTGATTCTGCTCTCTGGTTATTAACAGTTTTGCTACTCGAGCACTCTATCATCTTCCATTGCAGGTTTTTATCGTCGGCGAGGACTTATGTTTACCAACGGGTAACGTGCATTTAGTTGCTGTGTCCTCTGCAACTCTCACCGTCCATCCTGAAGCCGGACAACGATTCACAACAATCCTACTACAGATGCAAGCTTCTAGACACCAAGACAAAGTCCCACTGCCTTCCAACTGTCGGTTATGACGCCTCTCGCTATCATTCATATTTTCACTATTCCCATGGAGCGTTTATCGTTTTTGATGTCAGCTTCAGCAACGTGATATTTTACAGGACCAAGGTCCTCAATGCTCCATCTTTATGATCTCACTGCCCCTGTGATATTATGTCAATGTTCACTATTGATTTGTGCAAGTCTTTGATGTCCAATGCGCAGGTATCCATCTTTCACCGTACTTCTCCTCTAGGCGGATCTCAAGGGCCTATACATTACAATGCGGTCCTGTGCGATCACTTTCTTCTGCTTCTTTTCCTCAGACCGGATTGTCCCCTAGATAGAGTGCCCCTTCTTGAGAAGGGTGCACACTACCCAGGTCACGATATAGCTATTCGCGTCAGAAAGGAGAACTTTGCATGATTGTACAGCTGACATGATGAAACGTTTGTTGGGAGGGAAAAAATAAGCTTACTTACGCTCCGAACAGCACGTTGGATACTTATATCTGCAGATACTGTCTTTATTAATATCTGGTGGAGTCAAGATCTCGGATATACTTGTGATACTACTACCAGGGCATGTGACACGCGATCAGAATTCTCCATTCACTGGCAGTGGCTTTCGGCCCCTGCCAGCGGCCCGCACTCTGACTCGGAGTTGACATGTGTTCACATTTCTCCCTCAGCATCTGCTCCCACCAAATATGGCTATGTATCATAGTATGCCACTGATCGTACTTAAATTTGTCACACGCGCCACCAAATTTTCAGTAGTTTCGCACACAGCTGGCTTGAGATATATCTTGACCGCCTCATAATCCGTGTGAAGCCGCACGACGACGGGAAGAGTAGAATGTAATTGGAATTAACGTGAGTCAGCTTAGACCTCTGCAAGGTATTCCATAACTTAGTGCAAAGTCGCCTGCGAACAAGCCGTATGGCCGCATGCCAATCATACACGGCTGCGTCAAAGCAGCTACGCTCAGAATATATCAATTGACTGGGTTTTCAACTATTCTAGCCTGTGGTAGCAATTTCAATCAAGGGAATTTGGTTGCTGTTCCACGAGCTGGCACCACCCCCTCTACGAGGCAAGGCCCATTATCGCCAATGGATTGGCCTCCATTAATCATTTCCAAGGTAATATTTTGTTACACGCAGAGATGACCTTGCTCTTTCAGGTAGTAGACCTTAGGTGGCGATCTGCTGGCATTGCAGACGTTTGAAATGAGATTTCAGGTGGTAAAAATTTTCATGAACAATATTTGCTCACTGCTCAGCATATAAAAGAAGGGCGTCTTTTCACTATCTCCCTTGGATTTATCTGATCCTACGTTATATCCTCAGAAACAATGCGCTTCTCCTTTGTCCTCATCGCTGTTGTTGCTTTGACAGCAGCAATATCTGCCAATGGGGAGGACAGTAGTGAAAGTCAGCACTGTCCTTTCTTTTGCGCAAATCATCATCACTGTGACGGGTGCACAGATATAAAGTATTGTGTGAGTACGAGTATTTTGTATCTTAAATCTATTCACACGACTCACCAACATGATAGGTTTCCTCTATGTGTGTGGGCCTACACAAAAAGCCTCAGGGACATTCTCCTCCCGTAACATCTCCATCTCCTCTCCCAAGACCTCCCGTAAAACTTGATGCTTCTCCTCCCCCACCTACTTCTCCTCCCCCACCTACTTCTCCTCCCCCTCCACCTGCTCCTCTTCCCCCTATCGAAGAACCTACCGACGATATCTCAGGTACTGGCTCACATAAGCCTCAGCTCCCAGATACTGGCTCAGATACTACTCCTCCGGACGAAGACACTGATTCAAATACTCCTCCGGACGAAGACACTGATTCAAATA
>MU173062.1:60864-95450 GCA_016695475.1 Suillus decipiens | reverse complement strand
TCCTCCGGACGAAGACACTGATTCAAATACTCCTCCGGACGAAGACACTGATTCAAATATTCCTCCGGACGAAGACACTGGTTCAAATACTACTCCTGAGCTCCAAGATCCCGGCTCATATACTCCTCCTGAGCTCCCAGATCCTGGCTCATATATTCCTCCTGAGCTCCCAAATCCTGGCTCTTATATTCCTCCTGAGCTCCCAAATCCTGGCTCTTATATTCCTCCTGAGTTCCCGAATCCTGGCTCTTATATTCCTAATCCTGGCTCTTATATTCCTCATGAGCTCCCAAATTTTGGCTCATATGCTCCTCCCGAGCTCACATATCCTGGCTCAGATACTATTTCTCCATTCCTGGGTCTTTGAAATGTGCGTACGAGTCTGCATACTGAATCTATCCACACGGCTCACCAACATAGTAGAAGCGCGATAATGATCTGGAACAGTGGTGCTAGATCTTGGCGTGGACGTGCCGCCTAGTTTTTGCCTCCACAAAAAAAATGATGACACGACGGCATAGCTAGGATACAGGTACCAGGAAAGAGCAGGAGCAAGGATGGCGGCATTCACAAGTACTAGGATTGGAAAAAATGGCTGAGGATACTGCACGCAAAGGCCGTGAGCTGAGAGCTCGATGAACGCACAACGAAGATATGTACTAACTGATGTAAGTACGACAATGAATACATAGAAAAAGCTTTGTACCTTTCTCCGGCACAGCACAAGCGGCCCCATCTTAGAATTGATCGATAGCTTGCGGGCTAGTCTAACATTCTAACCCACTGGCAGAAGCTGGACTTCAACAGGCAATGACAAAAGGAATGCGTGATTGGCAATAAACGAACGAAGGGGCGAAGGCTGTACCTATTACAGGTCTTTCTCTATTTTCGCTCCATCTGACGCTTGTGTTGATCGAAACAGAGTATTGCTAGATATCGAGTTTTGTGTAGGTACTAGAAATTGTATCACTCCCTGTTCATGATGTCTGGTACGTGGCTTGCATTCATTTGAAAGGCCAGGTACCCGAATCCCTCCAGAGACGAGATTTGCAAGGAAGTCCAGTCCTTGAAAATGTCGGCGCTGCCCACCTTCACCGCCGATGCGACAAACAAAGTAAGTAGCATTTGCCCGATCGCGATTGCACTGGAACTAAGAAGTCTCGCCAGGCCATCATACATCATTGCCTGACGACAATATGCAAACGCTTGCGACATGTTCCTTGCCTCGGGTAATTCACTGCGCTGCAACGGGTTCCTTTCGTCCTGGAACCACTGTAGTCCTTGCAGTTCATGTCGGTCGATGTTTGGCAGTAACAGTTGATTGAGCAGTGGGCGGGTTAGCCTATCTAGTGAGTGTACAACCTGTAACTTTGAATGTTAACGCTTGTTCAATGTTGGCAGTATAGAAAACTATGGATCCTGTGCGTGTGTGAAAGAGTAAGGGCCCGCAATTTCCCTTTCTATGGCTGCGCGCGGCAAAGACGATTGTCACTCACAACAACACGTACTATGTGAATGAAGGCGTGTAGGCAGGTTGTGGTAGTCCGCCTCAAGTTTGCCTTGTACATGATATACATAACAATATATTCGGCCCAATCTAAACTATTAATGTGAATGTGAGCCGTTTGACGTACACATAGATGGTACAGGTGAGACGTGAATGGTATTCCATCAGAGAATATCCACCTCGTCCTTGAGTGACCTCTTGATCTTCAACAATATTCCTGTCTTCCAATTATCCAACTTCGTAACCTGATCATACTCGAACACTGCTGTCGTGAATGCTTGTTCATCACCTTCCGTTACAAGCGCACACATGTCTTCTAGGAACTTGCATTCCCGAGTTGAGCTGAATGTAACATCTTTGGACTTGAATACCTCGATGTCTCGCTGCGCTTTCCCAACATCCTAAAACGGTGGTTAGAATAAGAGCGGGTCGCATCAACGAGGAACATACCTTCATGGCGAGTGCACAGAGGCCCGAACGCAACCAGTAATCTTTCACGCTATACTTTGTCAGGTTCGACTTCAGTGCGTAATTCGCGACCATCTCGTAAAGCTGTATAGCTCCTCTGTAATCTTCGACTTCAGCACAGAGGTCCGCAGCATCCTTGCGACATGCGCTAGCCGTTCTATAACAAAAGTGAGCTGGATATTTCTCTATAAAAACTATACGTACGCAGCAGCATCCTCCTGGTCATACCACTCAGCAGCTCGCTGGAAGCTCTCGCATGCCTTCGCGATGTTATTCAATTCGTGTTGATAGATCTGGGCAATCTCCTTCTCTCTATCTGCTGCCTGGCGAAACCTGCCCGACTTGGTGAGATGCATAATCGTGCAACCCAAAGCCTGAATCGCCACTGCAAGGCTAGATCAGTATCAGCTGCATCAAGAGTGGGGGAAAACATACAATGAGGGTCATCTTTCTTGTATGCCTTGGCAGCATTCCACCAAGCATTTGCTGCATCGTTGGTTTCGTTACACTTTTCTCTGCATTCTGCTTCTCTTGAAAATGCGTCACCAGCCGCCTTAAATTGCTTCTCCAGCCGGAAAGAGTTGGCAGCTTGTTGGTATAGGTCTCCTGCCTCCTCCCATTTGGCTGATGATGAAGAAAACCATCCAGTGGAAGAATTTGATTTCTTATCCGCCTTCTCGAGAAGAATCTCTGCTGGTGATTTGGGCATGGTGGTTGTGGAGACTCGGGACACTCTGAATCATCGGGAAGCGCATTTAGGGTTGGGCAACGTTTGCAGGTGTAATGCTTACATAAGTTCAAGGGCCTTGGCTTGAACTGCAACATAGTCGTCAGGCTCAACACAACGTCCTGCTAAATACTCAGGTTTCTATCCTCGGTTCGTAAAGCGCAAGTATTCGTGAAGTTCTAGATATTCGTAAAGTGGTGGGTATCCATGGAGTATTACAGGTCCGAACCAGGTCTGATGCTAGGAATGTGATGGAAGCGGCAACGGAGAAATGATCATATAGTACCACTATACGGTAAAGATTACTTTTCTCATTTTAATTTCCGAATAAAATACCCAGATACGGATTAGTTGTCCAAAATTCGGCTCAACTCCTCCTCCCAACTACCACTAGGGCAACAATGAACAGCAGCATAATAATAATCCCACTCACAGCAGCAGCCACCCTACACCTCCTAATCCACGGACTCCTCGCTATCAAAAAAGGGCCACGAGGATGCACTGAATGGATCCCACGTGAATACGATGGCGGCATTAAGCTTTGTACCGAAGGCGCTACGAAGGGATAGCCATGGTGCAACGGCTGCATCCTAAATGAACCAATGGTACGTGCACTTTTACCCGTCCACAAGGGTAACACGCCCCCGCTCCGACCATAGCGATTATTATTCTTGGCTTTCACCAGCCATCCACCGATGAGCCAACACCATGGCGCGATAAACCCAAGCCAGAACAGTGTCCGAGCGGTGTCAGATTTCTCAGTATGCTTAGTCCATTTCTCGTTGGCCTGGCGCGCGCTAGAGCATTCCGTTTGCGAGCCTAAATATAACTCTGACTCTGCAAAGCGACGGTCGATGAATGAAGATGACATCGATCGCACAGAATCACGCTGGCTTGGAGTATCAATCCCACCGTAATTGGTCCGGTGCTTTACATTGGACTGTGGTAATGAGTATGAGGGTGGATATGTTGAGGTTCGCGATGAAGGACGGGGAAGTAATGGGGTGTGTGTTGCTGGAGGCGGTGAGGGCAACTGGGGGATCCCTTGTTGATGCTCGGGGGAATTCTTAGAGGAATCCGCAGTCCGGCTTGATGGTGGTTTCTGATCATCTAAGGGTTCATGATCCGGTTCCAAAAGCATAGCAGAGTACCTGCTCTCCCGCATTGCACCAGCTGACTGAGCTGTGAAGAAGCTCTCACGTTTGGTTGATGCATCGTCGGGAATGCCCTCATCGATATCCCGGGACAAAACTGTGTCTGAGGGGAGGGGTCCGGGAAATTCTGGGCGTAGATCAAGAGGAGGAATCACAGGCGGTGCTGCAGATAACGAGTTGCCAGACTGGTGCGTTCTCGTTGACGACATACTTATGGTCCTGTTCAGCGGGCGAGAAAGAAAATTTGAATATACCGGTGACGAACCTGTTTAAATTAATTAGTCACAAAAGCAGACTCTAGAAATCGCACACGAACGTGCTGAGTCACCAGTAAGTGAATCCTCTCGTCGTCTAGCAAACTGTGGAGGAGCGACTGGGGTGGTGGGCGTGGGTGGTGGGCGTGCAGAGTGCATAGCCACTGCACCTATTGGTGTTATCATAGATGGACTGATCGGTGTCATCATAGTGCCCGTAGTACCACTCGTTCGAGAACCGGAGCCATCGGGGCTGCTCGGCAATGACACTGTGCGCTTCTCAGGCGACATATAGTCTTGCTCAACAATCGGAGAGAGTGGCTGCCCAAAATACTCCTGCACCGGTACTCGCAATGAATGCGAGCTTTTGGAAGGTTGCAAGGGCCGCGCGCGTGGTACATTTGCTGGTGGTGCAGTAGGAGGTGGTGGTGGAAAGTGATGAGGTAGAAGATTTGGTGCTGATGATGCGGCACATGGAACCGAAGTTCCTCCAAGCCACGAAATTTGTGAAGGGGTTTTAGGTGACTCGAGGCTACTCTGAGAGGATGATGCTGGCGTATGACTTTGCCAGTATGGATAAGGGTGTGTTGTTGGCACGCGGAGCCCAGCAGGCAGTGGGCGCTTAGGATTTGACGGTGTCGTCGGAAGGGAGGATGTGCCACCAAGGGCTTGGAAGCCCTGGCTCTCCACAGGTGGATTATTCGAGTGGACTTCGGTTTGGATATGCACTTGAAGTTGTGGGTTAGCATCTTGCTGACGTTGTTTGCCCTTGTTATTGGATTCCGAGCCCATGAAGCGAAACATGGTGGTGAAGTAAATGAGAGATAGACTGGGTTGCGTGAGTGGTAACAAGAGGTTTTGGTTTTCCCCCGCGTGCGATCAATGACGTGGAAGGGTGGTAAGGGCGCTGAATGATTGATGGGTGTAAGTATGTCTAATTCGTAAATGCAAGGAAACTTCGGACATATAAACCAGTGTCAGGTATAAGTATTGTGGATGGGTGGGCATGCGGGCTCCAAGCTTGTTGTGAAAGGTGAGGATGCCACGGAAAAGGGGGGCGTAAGAAGCACGATATCACTATCGACGCTCGTAGAATGGAATCGATTGGCCATAGTAGGCGGCTGGCTGTTCAAATTACCATGTGAAGAGGCTGACAAGCAAGAAAGGGCATGTATGCCTCACAAATAACATGAGGCAGTAGCTCCAGTCACGATGAAGTTACACGGTTTGCGGAGAGCTACATAGGTGTTTCTATATCTGGTCAATTGAGCTCAGCCTCTGCCAGCAAAATGACAACAAACCTCACATCTCTGGGATATAGAGAGCTAGAATACATGTATTTCCCAGTTGCTTGTTAAGCGGATAGTACCACATGAGGGATGTGAACGAAAGAGTAGCCAGTTGTGACTATGCCTGCATGCAGGTCTCCTCGTGGCCGCCGCCGTGACACAAATGACCATTCAACTTGAAGAAATATTCAGCACGTAGCTAGTAATGTGCATTACGATAGGAGAAAACCAAATATGAACGTCAATCGGTATAATTCCTCTAAAGGGGAGATGGCAATACTGAAGAAGACCACCAAGGCATCTGGCAGTCAAACACGTGGCTGTGCACGTTGGATATCTTCATCGTGATATCGAACACAAGATACATTGATATAATTGGCAAGCAACAGGGGAGCGAGGAATTAGTAGCAGTACGTATAAACAGTGTCAGGTATTGGTATCGTAAGTCGTCAGTAAAACCCTCTTCTGCACCAACCAGCGTGCAATCCCGTATCCATACATTCATCAACTAGATCTATACACCGAGAACGTATTTGTGTTCATTGATTAAATATAGCAATGAAGGCTGCAAAAGCGAGGGTATGGTCCGCATCATACATCGGTGTGTGTGATTGCTGGGGTATCATCGGTAGTAGGAGAGCCTTCTGTGGTAGGTGCGTCCTCAGCTGCTGAAGCAGAAAGTGTCTTGGTATCATCCTTTGAATCATCCTCAGGCTGGGACCCCTCGTCCAAAATTACTTCGGACGAAGAAGCCAATGAATCGGCATCCGAATCATCTTGGGCGTCTTTCTTATCAGCCTCCTCCTCTGGAGCCATAGCTGCTTCTTCTGTCAATGTGTCCGGCTGTGGGGTTCCACCGGGAGAATCTGACGGAGAAGAAGCTTCCTTGGGGCCGGAGGATGAGTCCAATTTCTTCTCCTCCAATTCCACATCCTTCACCCCCTGCGTCACTGACTTGACATCCTCTCCCCCCTTCTTATCCGAGACTGCTGAGGTAGCTTGCGTGGAGTCCCCCTTTAGTTTCTTTACACTGGTAGAAACAGGCTCATCGTCGTCACCCTCGACAAAGCTGAAGCGTCTCTTCCGACCTATTGTGGGTGCATTGGACGTTGCTGTAGATCAAATCAATCAATTGAAACAATAATACAAGAGAGCATGTCAGTTCCAAAAGACCATCAGATCACCAAGTTGGGATATGAAACACGACTCACCATCATCTCTCCAGGGCCGATCTGGGCGCGGCAGAAATGAGGTTGAAACACGACGTATGAACTTGAACATTGATATAGCACGTGTCAGACGAAATGACAGAGATATGAAAGATGAGTAGATGAGGAGAAAAAGATATAGACTGGGGTAAGCAAAGGTTATTATCGATACAGTGATACTGTTGGGTAGCTGATGTACTACTACGGTAGTACAACCAGAAACCGAATTCACAACAGTTCGGCGGACGTGAACGATTAATTGACATTTGTTTGGTCACCTGATCTTTGTCTCGATTTTTTTTTGTTTTGGTCTTCAAGCCGAAATTTATTTCAAAGTCATCAAGTTGCGACGAGGTCATTGATTCGTTCGGCTGAGGCTCGTACAGCGACTCAGCCACACTGCACTAGTAGTCTAGTATTAGCTGGTTTCGATGATGCGACAGTGAGTGAGTCACTCACTGTCGCATCAGAGTGACTCGAAATACGCTTACGTAACATGATCATGACTATATTGGAGGGAAAGATCAAAAGGATAGCAAAACATCTTGATTTGTGACATTACATCACTTAACATATACTAACTGATACCTTTGATCTCGAGTATATTGGTTATCTCCCCTTCGATCCTCGTCTTCTCCATTACCGGTCCAGAAGCTTAATAAAAACTAGACTCGAGGAGAAATCTAACTACCATGACACTTGACGTGACTAGTTTCATAGATAACAAGGGCGGGAATGCCGAGGAAATTCGTGAATCGCAGCGGAAGCGGGGAGAGTCGGTAGAGCTGATCGATCAGGTCATAGACATGTACGCGGAATGGGTGAAGAGTGAGTTTTGATTGTCTTTCATGATCGACGAACCAAATCCTCTCCAAAGCGCAATCTTTTATCTTAGAATATGTGAACCATGTGCTGATTATATTTCTAGTGGATTTTGAGGCGAACGGCCTCAGCAAGCAGGTCAACGCTGTGCAAAAGGAGATCGCAGCCAAGAAGAAGGTTGTTCTTGACGCTCATATACTCACTTGCCCCCATTTATGATCTATTATAGGCCAAACAACCAGCAGATGACCTTGTTGCTGCCAAGAAAGAGTTAGATGCGAAGGTTGATGCGAAACGAAAAGAGACTCGTGAGTTCGAGGTCGAGATGCGGAAGAAAGCTTCGACAGTAGGAAACCTCGTGGCGAAGGATGTTCCAGTCAGCTTGACTGAAGTGAGCCTCCTAGTTATGTCTTTCAATTAAAACTGAGACATCATTTTAGGATGACAATGTAACGCTTCGAACCTGGCATCCAGATGGTCCTAATGGTCAAGTAGAAAAGAAGACAAATATCATGCCTCATCATGAAGTTTTGCTCAGACTAGATGCAATGGATCTAGATCGAGGTTTGATTCTGGTTGCATTCATCTTCTATAAGGTGTTAAAACCAATACCCCAGGTGCCAAGGTCGCAGGTCATCGCGGCTACTTCCTCACAAATGATGGTGTCGATCTTAACCAAGCCCTCATCACATATGCCCTTGACTTCCTTCGCAAAAAAGGATACAAGAAAGTCCAACCGCCATTCCTCGTCAATAAAGACGTCATGGCAAAGACCGCGCAGCTTGACCAGTTCGACGAGGAACTGTATAAGGCATGACAAAGTTAGTGGATAGCGCTATTCAAAACTGATCGATATCACCATACAGGTTATTGCCAACGACGACGAGAAATATCTCATCGCGACCTCGGAACAGCCTATATCGGCATTTCACCAAGACGAATGGTTTGAAGACCCCAAAACTCAGCTTCCCATATACTACGCTGGATATTCGACATGTTTCCGTAAGGAGGCCGGCTCTGCTGGACGTGACATGTGGGGCATCTTCCGTGTGCACCAGTTTGAGAAGGTTGAGCAGTTCGTGATCACCGCTCCGGAAGAGAGTTGGAATGCATTCGATGCCATGCTCGGGAACAGCGAAGCGTTCTATCAGAGTCTGGGTCTCTCTTACCGTGTGGTGGCGATCGTCAGTGGCGCACTGAACCTCGCAGCATCGAAGAAATGCGATCTAGAGGCGTGGTTCCCATTCCAAGGTGCATACAAAGAACTCGTTTCGTGCTCGAATTGCACAGATTATCGTGAGTTAGAATTTAATCCATGAACTTCCCGTTGACGCAGACTTGGTGACACTACAGAAAGCAGGCGGTTAGAAGTCCGTTGCGGTCTCAAAGCGAAGGACCAGCAACGGAAGATCTACGTTCACATGCTGAACGGAACGATGTGCGCTACAGAACGCGCATTGTGCTGTTTGGTCGAGAATTATCAGACACCAGATGTATGCTTTACTTTCTTTCTGCGACGCGAGGGATCGATACTGATACTACTGTATTCGCTTTCAGGGTCTCGTTATACCCGAGGTACTCAGGCCATATATGCAAGGACGGGACTTCCTACCATGGGTGAAGGAGCTGCCAAAGAACTTGCAGAGAAAGCAAGTATAGATGTCTTGTATATTCTGTTTTGTGTTGGTAGAATATCTAATTTACGGTCATGCATGTGTAGTGTTCGACACACCTTGAGAAAGAAGTGTCTTCAGGCCTTGTCTGTCAGGGTCTGATCATTTGACGACATAAGTAACACGGGGCATTGATCGGCCTCAGTGCAAATTTGATCTCTTTGTAGCGCGAGAAAATTCAGGGACACAAAGGAGAATGGTGAACTCATGCACCGTTCTCACATCGTTAAAATAAATTCTCCTGCAGTCAGCTTTCTGCCTGAACCTATTCAGAAACGGCACTACCTTCACCTTTCCAACCCCACTGGTCTATGATATTCTCTTTCAGAATCTCCGTCTCCTCTCGCATATTTCCTCGGTCTGTCCCATCATAATATCCAGGCAGGCAAAATTGTAACATATTCATATTTCCCGTACGTTCCGATCCGCGTGCTTTAAATCGAGCGAATGGGAGGCGGACATTCTGGTATGCTTTCAGTGCGGCGGGTACGTCGGATAATGTTATGAGCGGGCGTGCAAGAAGGCGGCCAAGCACAAAAGCATCCTGTGTAGGAGATGATGAATTTGCAGTCAGCTAACGGAGCACTTGTACCTCCGTTGACTGTCCAGCTCCAGCACCAAAGTGGGGTGTCATGGGATGAGACTATGCGTACCATTTCATCAAAGAATCCTTGACCAGAAAGTAGACACACACCGTATCACTTATCAACGCAACTCTGTTGTAAGTAATTAGAGACAACTCATTTACCGCGTGAAGCGCCCATCTTGAGGATTTTCGGCACACTATGAAAGACGGATATCAGTCGAAAACAGGGTAAGTAACACGGTCAAAGGCTTACTTTCAGAAGGTGCTTGACGTCGGTTCGAGGTCCTGATATGCCCCGTCGAGCTCTTCAGGAGATACATATGAAACTCAACGGCCTTTTCAAAAGGTGTGCCAGCTTTCCGTTCATCGGAAACAAATGCTACGACATTAATATGTGTTCCTTGAGCAAGCAGAAACGAAACGACTTGCTGTGAAAGATTTGTCAGCAAGCAGGGAGTTGAAATCTACCGTAGATTTCAACACCCTGCTTGAATTTTGTGGGAGGGGAAATGTAGATTATTTACCTTTCCCTTCCCACAAAACTGTAAAATCAAAATTCTTGTCGACCTTGACCGCTTTTCGGAGGACTTACCAACATGAAATCTTTCAAAGTTACGTCATTTGGATATATTTTCGATAACTTCACCGGAAGGATGGTGCGATAGACAAGTGTTCCGGACCAAGATAGATAACTATAATGTCTCGTCTTAGTTGGGTCCATGAGGCCTGGACCTATTATTTCAAATAGTGCCTTCCTCACTGCCCGGAAGCGGATGCCATCTGCCCCTACTAACACGTCCGTATTTGCAGTACTGTCATCGGCGAAGTGGAGAAAAGGTCAATAAGATGCTGACGGTGCATATGGGACGCTCCATCTGTGAGTGATATCTTTCTGTTGTCAGTCCAAAATCTAGGAGTTCACAGACATGGTTCGATTTTATGACTGAAAATCGCTTTCTGGAACATTGGAATTCCTGAATATCGGTCCTATTGCCGGTCGGAACGAATCAAGCCAATTGCGGTTGTGATACAAGTTCTCGAAACAGACCATGACTGGCGGAAGGAGGTTTTGTCATAAGGCGCAACATTTCCTCGTACATGCCAAGTTCTTTCATAATCTCCACCGTGCGTGGCCGAAATGCAAACCCCGCATTGACTATCGTGATGGCGTCCTCAAGGCCTCAGAGATTCATTGCTGTACGCGCACTACTGATGTCGAGTTCGAGGCCGCGTGTGGTTTTTTTATTGTCTTGCAGAACTTTATTGTCTATGTCATCTTTTTCGGGCCATGTCAATCAGGGGCCCCATAAATTGTCAACTTAGCCAATCTCGTCAGGTGGAAGAGTCTGGCCAGTGTGACCTCGCCGCTGCGGAGAGGCACAGTGTCGATGTGAGCGATTGGCTGAGTGGTGCCCCCGCGCAATTTTTTGGATGACGCCTCGTTTAGATTGATCGAGACATTCGTGTGGTTGGAGAGCTTGCCCGGGGGAACAGGGATACAGTATGTACGACTCGTAATATTCTTAATAGCGCAGATGCACTAAGTGAGGTGGCCGCAGAAAGTAGCGGTCCAAAAGTGACGCACAGGACCGTTTTTTTCCGTGTCGAAACTGAGGCGTGTTGTCTCCTGGCAAAATGCATAGGCAAGCATTGGACGGAAGGCTCTCTCCGTGTGATTTCAAACCCAAGGATGCGCCAAGCCGCCTCTGAGGCAGATAGATGGGAGCTTTTTGAAAGTCGTTCACCTCGTTCACAGGTTCCGGTTGCCGTGGTGCTGTGTCATCATGATCCTGGAAGTTGAAGAAAGCACGGTCCGGACCTTTGTAGGGGTATTTATAAAAATAGCTGAACACCTTCGCAGTGTACACGAAATAAGGGAGAATGGTGGTAAATTGGCTCGCTACACCACTTCCCCTTACTTTATGGATTTCGTGTAGAGTATGGAAATGCGTTTTGAATCGTGCAGCCCATCGGAGTGAAAAAGAAGTTCAAAGTCCGCTGGGGCCACTCCGAGAAGTTCGTCAGTGAGGTGGAGCGGCATCTGGATTCAAGTGGAGCGCGCACATTATGCCGATACCAATTTGAAATCCTCCCGTGCTGAAGGAACTTCCATTCCCACTTGTTGCACTGCGGAGTATGACCGAAGCACCTAGTCATATTGTAAGGACGGAGCGATTTACGTGTCGACGCCATGGGTTGTCCTTTTGATGCATCTGTCACAGCAAGTTTGCGACACAGAGTGCAAGAGAATGGATGTCAGTGTTTATCGCATGGGACCGACAGTTGAAAACAGATCTTGCATGTATCTAGAAGCCAGTGTCGTCATCCTTAGCATCAAGTTCCAGCTGTCTCGCGTAGCGGATAAGCCCCAGGATGCAATCGGCGAGTATAGTGTCACGCGATTCAATTTTTCTACTCTACAAGTAAAGAAGTGCAATTGCTCTGGTTACTATGGGTATATAAGGTGAGAAAGTTATCAAGATATCGTTTGCTGTGATCCCCTGCAGACTGCAGTTTGACAATCTGCCAGATTCTGCTGGCGAACTTCTGCCATCTGCCGGGCAGAACAGGTTCTGCCAAACCGGCTGGCAGAATGGCGGACTTCTGCCCACAACACTATCAGCTCGCATACACGTCTGACTCTGTCACGCGCGCCACCAAATTTTCGGGAATCTCATTAGTTTCGCACACAGCTGGCTTGAAATATGTCTTGACCGCCTCATAATCCGTGTGAAGCCACATGACGACGAGAAGAGTAGAATGTAATCGGAACTAATGTGAGTCAGCTAGGACTGCCACAAGGTATTCCATAACTTAGTGCAGAGTTGGCCGCGAACAAGCCTATGACATGGGGCTGAAAATTCCACGTCAATCATATGCGGCTGCGTCAAAGCAGCTGCGCTCAGAATATTTGCAACCAATAACTTGATTTAATCTATGATGCAGAATCAATTGACTGGGTGTTCAACTATGCTAGCCTGTGGTAACAATTTCAATCAGGGGGATTTGATTGCTGTTCCACGAGCTGGCACCAGCCTCTCTACGAAGCAAGGCCAATTATTGCCGATGGATTGGTCTCCATTAATCATTTGCAAGTTGATATTTTGTTACACGCAAAGATGACATTGCTCTTTCAGGTAGCAGACCTTAGGTGGCGATCTGCTAGCATTGCCGTCTGTTTGAAATGAGATTGTAATGCATTGCTATGAACAACTTGAATATTTTCTCACTGCTCAACATATAAAAGGAGGGCATCTTATTACTATCTCCTTGATTTATTTTATCCTACGTCATATCCGCAGAAACAATGCGCCTCTCCTCTGTCCTAATCGCTGTTGTGACTTTGACAGCAGCAATATCTGCCAATGGTCAGGCCGGTCAGGGCTGTAATAAGGCTCCGCACTGTCCTTGGTTTTGCCGGCATACTAGGCACTGCCACAGCTGCCTACATGACTCGCAATGTGTGAGTATGAGTAGTTTATATCCCGAAACTATTCACACGACTCACCAACATGGTAGTTTATCTTTCAGTGCGTGGAAAGAGCCAAGGAATAGGTAGACAGTGGCCGAAGAATCCGAGAAGCAAGGCACGAGGGGGAGAAGCTGAGGAACATGGTTCGAGCGCAAGCCTAAAGAGGCCAATGGGGTGCGGCGCGCTGACATTGGCCGAGCCTCTGCAATATATGTAAACGAGTTATGTCTAAAATTTCATTTCTCTCTCACTTACTATAAAGTCCGGCGCTGTAGCATAGAAACATCTCAGTTCTTACTGAGATGTAAGTCTGTAGATTCTCGTGCATCAGCGTTAACTGACAAAAATAATAGCGTACCTTGTTCTTATAGGTACTATGCATGTTAATATAGTTCTGAGAGAGAGAGACTGAGATTGTACCTTGTTCTTTTAGCGCTATAGCTACTGAGCCTGTTACAAGTCAATCCTGTAATAGTCGACTGTTAGTTTACTGAACCGGAATCTGCTACCGTGCTTCTGCTTGCTTCGAAGCACTTCATAACTCACAATATCCCACTGATGCGTGTGGCGGAGATTCTCAGCTATAAACATTTGATAGCAATCACGAGTATCTTCATTGCGCTCGAGTGCAATCCTGGACACCTAGTAGAGGAGATAATCAGATTAAAATGCAACTAGTGAAAAACTACATACACATTTGCGCATGAAGCCATGTCTTTTCATAGTTCGTTCAATGGTGACTTCAGAAACTTCAACACCCATTGCCTGACGTAGCATATGCTAGAGCTCAGACAGCAATAGGTCTGGAGAGCGCTTGATACACGATAATAGATACTAGTAAGAGAGTTAGAGAAACTAGCACCTCTGCATTGCAGGTTTGATTCACTTACTGAAGCATCTGCTGCTGTGAGCAGACGAGGACGTCCACTTTCCAAGGGTTTTCGAACAACAGAGCCTGTGAGACGAGAGAGCCGAAGAACTCGGTTAACAGTTCGGTGGCTTGGGTGAGTGGCACGTGCTATGCTACTAGATGTCATATGAGCAGACATGGTCACCCATTGCTGGAATGTGACGACGGTTTCCAGGCATGGCGGCAGGTCTCAAGAGTACTACTATTGTGTCAGGCAGAGTCGGACAGGTGGCCATTTTTGGGTACTTCGCGCGCCCCAATATCGCAACAAGCGGGGACCCTTTTGTCTGTACAGCTCCACAACTAAACAAAAGCGGTGAAGGGAACAAAATGAGATCTGGCCTATCGATTTGAAAGTAGCTGACAAGTAAGGAAGTGCAATTGCTCTGGTTACCACGGCTATATAAGGTGAGGAAGTTATCAAGATATCATTCGCTGTGATCCCCTGCAGACTGCGGTTTGACATTCTGCCAGGTTCTGCCGGCAAACCATCTGCCGGGCAGAACCGGTTCTGCCAAACCGGCTAGCAAAATGGCGGACTTCTGCCCACAACACTAGAGCCTCAGCTCGAATACACGTCCGTTGAACTCCTTTAAACTTGTCACACGCGCCACCAGATTTTCGGGAATCTCATTAGTTTCGCACACAGCTGGCTTGAAATATGTCTTGACCGCCTCATAATTTGTGGGAAGCCACACAACGACGAGAAGAGTAGAATATAATCGGAATTAACGTGAGTCAGCTGGGACTGCCACAAGGTATTCCATAACTTAGTGCAAAGTTGGCTGCGAACAAGCCTCATGGGGCTGAGAATTCCACGTCAATCATACGCGGCTGCGTCAAAGCAGCTGCGCTTGATTTAAGCTATGATGCAGAATCAATTGAATGGGTGTTCAACTATTCTAGCCTGTGGTAACAATTTCAATCAGGGGGATTTGGTTGCTATTCCACGAGCTAGCACCAGCCTCTCTACGAAGCAAGGCCCATTATTGCTGATGGATTGGTCTCCATTAATCATTTGCAAGGTGATATTTTGTTACACGCAAAGATGACATTGCTCTTTCAGGTAGCAGATCTTGGGTGGCGATCTGCTAGCATTGCCGTCTGTTTGAAATGAGATTGTAATGCATTGCTATGAACAACTTGAATATTTTCTCACTGTTCAACATATAAAAGAAGGGCATCTTATTACTATCTCCTTTTGATTTATTTTATCCTACGTCATATCCTCAGAAACAATGCGCCTCTCCTCTGTCCTAATCGCTGTTGTGGCTTTGACAGCAGGAATATCTGCCAATGGGGAGGACAGTGAGAGTCAGCACTGTCCTTTCTGGTGCCTACATACTAGGCACTGCCACAGCTGCCAAGGTGACTGGATCTGTGTGAGTATGAGTAGTTTATATCCCGAAACTAGTCACATGACAACATGGTAGAGTTTCTTTGTTTGCTTCCCAAGGGGTCCTGTGTAGACAATGGCCAAAGAATCCGAGAAGCAAGGAACGAGGGGGAGAAGCTGAGGAACATGGTTCGAGCGCAAGCCTAAAGAGGCCGATGGGGTGCGGCGCGCTGACATTGGCCGAGCCTCTGCAATATATGTCAACGAGTTATGTCTAAAATTTCGTTTCTCTCTCACTTACTATAAAGTCCAGTGCCGTAGCATAGAAACATCTCAGTTCTTACTGAGATATAAGTTTGTAGATTCTCGTGCGTAGTGATGTTTCAGCCCAGCTTGGGCTCAAAGCCCCCGGCTTAGGCTCACCAGATTTCAAGCCTGAGTTGTGAGCCCAAGCCGGCCGAAAGCCGGGGCTTGGGCCCAAGCAAGCCGCGGCCCGCTAACCAAAATAGCGACGAAGATAAGAGTCTGTTAGTGTTGGAGTTATTTAGTGACGAGCTCGACTCGGAAGGAGCCGAAATGGTGGCTTGAACCTTAAATCGTCGGTAGTTAGATGCAGTAGCTAGTTTTTGTATACGCTACGCGTTTGTTTATGGGTTCCCTGTACAATCGAGTTAGATCGTACTTCGATGATGTGTCTGAGACTTGCGGATAACTCAATAGTTAGCTGGACCAAAGGGAAGCTAGTAGAGCAGGAAAGTAGCAGTTTTGAGCCTGTGAATATGGCGCGAACAGGCTTTTGAACGTGCCACTATTCAAGAGCTCGAGAAAACTCGAGGTTTGTATCAACAACAATAGATCCAACATTCGTGGGTGCTAGTGCCGGGGCTGTGTGTCATGAGGATGTAAAATAAAATGGAAGCTGTTCAACTGCATTCCAGTTGCTGGGTGAATGAGGATGCAATATAAAATTATGACTACTGATGACGGGAACATGTATCCGCTATGTAGTGTGTATGAAGTAAAGCTGCAGGCTAGGAGAAGTAATGAGGGAGGCCTGGATGTTGACTGCGAGTGTGATGATGATCTGGTACAATGGCACTAGATCTTGGTGTGGATGTGCTGCCTAGTTTTGGCTTCCACAAAAGAAATTGATGGTGTGATGGCATAGCTAGGATGCAGGTACCAGGAAAGAACAGGAGCAAGGATGGCAGCATTCACAAGTAATAGGATTGGAAAAAAATGGCTGAGGATACTGTACACAAAGGCCATGAGCTAAGAGCTTGACAAGTGGGACAACAAAGAGATGTACCAACTGATGTAAGTAGGACAATGAAGATGATAATACATAGAAAAAGCTTTGTACCTTTCTCCAGTGCAGTTTGGAGGGTACAACCTTTACTAAATAATGTCAGTCAAATGGTAACATGCTTTTTGAAACATTGGGAGCCAATGTATTTTGGAATGGTAACAGAGTACTACATGCTCAGCACTCAGTGCCTGTTAAGACCATACTCAAGGATATAGGATCTGAAGGGCTTTGGCCTCAGTTTGTACACTGTGCCCCTTTCCCGAGTATTGCCCCTTATTTCAGAGGGAGGATATACATCTGATGACCTGGAGGTAATTGCATGATGGATCTGGATGTCCGAAGGTAGCGGAAGTTATGTCCAAAGGGTATCCAGAACATACAGATGGAAACACAGTATAAGGCTAGTATTGGACAAGGTCCCAACTAGAAGCTAATGTAAATAGACTACCTGAAAGTAGAGTTGAAGATGTAGACTATAGGAATCAATCCTAAGCCTCAGAAGATGACTAGAGTTCAGAAGTGACTCAAGTCCAGAGGAACAGAATGAGCAGAATCTAAGATGATATTTGAACTAAGGTTTTATGGAGATTTACAAGTGGTTTATATACTGTAAGTAACTAGCATGGATAATCAACGAGCCTGGGACTGAGGGCTATAAATGATGTATAATGGAAGTCTATTAGTCAATGCACAGTGGATCAATAAGCACGAGTCAGAAGTGAGACATAGGTAACAGATCAATAAGCAGGAGGGAAATATATATAGCCAGAATACCAGAGACAGGAGGATTGCCAAAAGGAGATAGATGCAGATGTCCACAAGGGAGTTAGAGTGCGAGAGGTAGGGACTTTTGGATAGGATCTGTGGACCAGACAGAAGCAGAATCAATCAGATGTATGGAATATGACAGTGCTAAGCCATGGCTTCGGCCACTGGCTTAGGCTTTCCAAAATTGAAGCCCAGGCCCAAGCCTTGGGCAGGCTGTGATCTGGGCCTGAGCTTGGATTGGCTTGTTTAGGCCTGGCTTCAGCTGGCCCAGGGTTTGAAGCTAGGCTGGAAAATTGCTACTCATGTGTCAGTGTTTACTGACAAAAATAATAGTGTACCTTGTTCTTATAGGTACTATGCATGTTAATATAGTTCTGAGAGAGAGAGACTGAGAATGTACCTTGTTCTTTTAGTGCTATAGCTACTGAGTGATCCTGTAATAATCAACTATTACTGAACCAGAACATCAGGAAACCAGCAAGAAAAAGGTTTTCATAGATACTAATGGTACTTAAAATAAGTTTTTAAAGCTTTTGAAAACTTGCTAAGATGCTGGCTAAACACTTCAAACTCTTGGTTTAAGAACTCTTAAATGATGCTTGGCAAGTTGGCATGAATGTACTACCACAAATGAATCTGTACAACATATGTATATGTATATAGCTATGTGTATGTAGCTATGTAACATATGAAATAAATATAATGGTGATGACAACAAATGAAATGACAACAAATGAGGTGCAATGATGACACATGAGACATGGTGATGGCAAACAAGAAGCAGCAATGGCAAACAAGAAGTGGTGATGTCTTACTAGGATGTGGTAAGAAATTTCACCAGATTTCACAATCCTTCCATGGTCAACGGTTCAAACAATTACCAATGGCTGATAATGTGGTGTTCATTGGGGATGCAGAAACAAAGTTGCAGTTGTTTTTCCAAGCAATTTACAATTGACTAAAAGGGTTGAGATGGTTTGGGAAATCTCAGGGGTTTGTATCTGTTAACTGGTGTGATGCAGTGCTTAGGGTACTTAGAAAGAATGATTACCATTAACTGGCTTGACGCAGTACTTAGGCAAATAGGAAGAATGATTACCATTAACTGGCTTGATGCAGTACTTAGGCAAATAAGAAGAATAATGATTACTGTTAACTGGCTTGATGCAGTACTTAGGTAACTTGAAAGGATGAATGGGACAGAGTGGAGTGTAACTGAATTGACAGTATAAGAATGTTTCACAATATATCTCTTGACTACTTCTTATCCTCACAATTAGGAGAGCAAACTAAGAATCAGATACAATTGAATCAATCAATATGTGGCCTTGAAACCAACTTCTCTGCTGCTCAGGCACTCATGATGAGTATGACACAGAATCAGAACAGAGTACATCCTCTTAACATAGTCTTAAAGTAAGCCAAGCTCTTAATATTATTGACTAAAGTATAAGCCTTATTTGTCATCACTCAATTAATGAAGATAATTCTCCCACAGGATTGATTTTCTGTGTCCCAAAGAGAGTGAAGCAGAATTACACTGGATGACTAACAACTGTGTTTTAGCTAGTGTAATTAAAGATTATTTTGAAGTGATCTCAGATAGTCAGAACATCATGGGAAATGATGACAAAGGAGTGGAGGAATAAACTAATATTCACTCAATTCACACTTGGGACTTTTTCACAAAAAGGGGATTCTTATTCTCAGAGGGGAAAACTAGGCCCCTTATATACTATTCTACCAGTGGCTACATAATTTCTACATTTAGGAAAATGATTCATGATTGCTCAGAATGATTCATTATAAGTAGTGATTCCTAATAACTTGGCTTGACTCCTAATGACTTGGTATGACTCATACACTTGGATGTTCAGATGTTGACATGATGGTTACCACTATCTTGGAACTGTCCAAATTTGTCACTATGAAATCAAAACAACTGCACACTATGTAATCCTCAATGTTTAGATGTTGACTTATCATTGTTAAGATGTTAAGATGGTAAACCAATTTCAGATAATTAGATGAAAAATATATGAAAAAAATATATAATATGTGGGAAAATTGATTAGGCATCAGGTTTAAAGGTTTTGATGCACATTTATTGAGTCAGATAAGTAATTATTTATGTTATAAGTTCATCTGCTCATCAAAAATGCATTGCAAAATTATTGTAAGGTAGTAGAAAATTAGTTTTAATATTATAAGTGTAGTAGGGCTTGTAAAGTAGTGTTATATTTTCATGACCATGCTTGAAACCAGTTTCGTGCATGTCAGCAACAGCAAACAAGACACAGTGATGACAAACAAAACATGACAATGATGAATGAGCTCACACATCTGACCCTAAGTTGTTTGCAGCCTGCATCATCTGTTGGAATTGTATCTTGAGCCACAAAGTTTCCACCTCCTTGTCAAGCACATTCCCATGTACTTCATGCACCTATATGTTCACCTCATGAAGGCACATCTTGATGCAAAAGTCCCTGTAGGGTTGATGCATTAAGTCTGCTGAGTACCAGTGGTAGGCAATGCATCAACTATGTACATTACAATTTTTACAATGCATTATTGATACATTAAGATGTGCTAACTATCACCCTTGGCACCACTTGGTAAAGGTACTGAGGGCCTTTTAGGCTAGGTTTCATTGTAGGTCATTATCTGCCTGAAAGCCTACCTTTATAGGGATGACTGTGGTGCATCTTGTAGAGCCTCCAGCAAGGAGGTTATATTATGGAGGGAGGCCTGAGAGGCTCAGGCTCATGGAGATTAGTGATAAGTATATGTAACATACCTTTTGTAGAGCCTCCAGTGAGGAGGAGCCAGGAGGAGGTTATATTACGGAGGGAGGCTTGAGAGGCTCAGGCTCATAGAGACTAGTGATAAGTATATGTAGCATACCATTGTAATTCCAAGTACATGACATGCCAGATGTCCTTCAAGTTGATAATGCCTTCCCTCTACTGCTTCAATAGTATGCTGGCTGGTGCAGGTGCATCTACTGTGAAGCTCAAACATTGATGATGTGGTGAGAAGAAGCATGTCTTTTTTGAGGAGCTGACATGTTTTCCCACCCCTCATGAGCTGTTTTTATTTGACCTCTTGTGAAATTCATAACATAGAACACACAACAAGAACTTTGTATTCAATTCAAGTAGGAGGGCAAGAACATGGTTCCAAGAAACAGGAAATACAAACCAAGGTAATGCTCTAATTGCCTTCAGACTGGGGGGGAGACAATGAGTACTGCATAAGACCAGGTAGTAGGCTGATTGAATTTGTGTGAATCATCCATTCATCCTCAGCATGTGCAACATAACAAGGCCAGTTTTGACAAGGATCAAGTCCATCATGATGCAGGGCTGGATCTTGATAATGATCATAGATCACCCAGTGTGATGGTCAAACATTCTGTGACCTGTCAGTAGCTTTTTCTATGAAGTAAGTCCTAACCCCATCATTTCCAATGCTTTGGACCTGTGAACCCACAGTTTCCAAAATTCCTGTGCTTCAGAAACCTTTGCACTTGTCCTCCCTATGTCCAGTCCAGTCCTAGCTAATCCCACTGGTGAGTGGTCATTTATTTTGCACATCCCTATGCCTTGCACAGCATTATTATATGTATTATCATAAGCTGTAGCACCTCGTGGCTTTTTACATACAAACATCAGCCAAAGTGGACTCACCTATTTTCACCTATACCACTCTGGACTTTCATGTAGCAATACTTAAGGACATAGTATATTCATGTTCTAGCACCATCTCATAGGAGGGGGATCACCCCAGATACTTGGTCCCTGTATAATAAGCCATAGGCAGGCAATATCATAGTCATTCATTATCATTGTGCAAAACACTATCCCAATCATTATCTTGACCCTCTCTAAACATATACAATGACCCCAAGTACTTGCACTCTCTTGTCACACTCTCTGCCATTACCAACCCATGGACCTGAAATTCCTGTGCATCAGACATCCTGTATAGCCATCAGACTTGACCATAGAGCTTCAGACTTTTGTGTCCATTATAGTGTGCACTTATGTACTTTACTTTAGTAAACAGCAGATCCCTTGGATCGAACATTCTTGTCTTACAAGTATAGCAGCTAGGCAAAGCTTCGACATATACTAGCCTGAGAGGTAGTTCACTATCACTCTAGCTAGATTGTAGTCTTGACAATTGGAGCCCACTGCAAGGAGTCCATCTACTGAAGTTTTGATTTTCGCATTTTTAGACATCACTGATGTTTTTGCACTTTTGGACCTGCAGACCCATGGTTTCCTGCACTATGACTGCATCATACAAGCCATTTTTCATGCCAATATGTACCATGCCATCAGCACCATATTTTGACAGTAATGCTAAACAACTTTATGCATTTTTACAGGAAGTAGACCAGCTTTCAGACAAGGCTGGAATATCAGAAGAATCTCAGATCAAGTATGCAGTCAGATATGCAGACCCAGATAAAGCAGACCTATGAAAAGACTTGATAAATATACAGGTAACAGTCACGAAAATTTTGCTAATGCAGTATTGCAGTTTTACCCAGAGTGTGGACCCACACACTATGTCAGCACTAGACCCGTGGACCCAGTGTGACAGTCTAGCTGGCACTAGCCTTGCATAGGTCCATTTCCATTATTGTCTAGCCCCTATACCACATAGTGCAACCACCCCTAACCCTAACACTATCGATATATACAGTTACCGAGGTTACCACACCCTTGCTGGACTACCATGCTGCAGTACTGAGACACGTTCCACGAGCCGATGCCCATCAAATGCCCATGCCATGCCAACTAGTTCCATTTGGTGCATAGTACATTCCTATCTACTGCTGCTAATTCCACAGCAAGCTTTATTACATGTAGAATGCGTTGTAAAGACTACAATCTAGCTAGTATGATAGTGAACTACCACCTAGGCTAGTATATGTCGAAGTCTACCTAGCTGCTATACTTGTGAGGCAAGAACATTTGACCCAAGGGGTTGCTGGTGAATATGCTTTGTCAAATGCTGATATGAGATATGTGATACTCCTATAAAGTGATGCCAATGCTAGCAGTAGCATTGCCGCTGATAGTGCTTAGCTAGTGATACCAATGATACTGTGAGGAGCGCTAATGATGAGCACTGTGATAGCATGTACCAATAACTGTGATAGCACTGTATGCCAAGGGACAGTGAAGAGTGATAGCATGATGATGGTGATACCAATGATACCAATGGATACTGGTGCTTTAGCAAAGATAGCAGTAAGGGAAGTGTCGAGAGTGAAGACCATCAAAGGATTCTTAGAGATATTTTGTATTTCAAAAAAGATATATTTGTGTATAGCAAAAGTGGTAGCGGTATGGGATTTCCATCTAATGAGTGATATGATATAAGAAGAATGATTGTAAGTGACTTCTCCTACCACTGTACAGTAGAAGGGGAGTGTCGAATGGAGGAGAAGTCAGCAGTCTTTTATCATACATCATAAGTATGTGGAATCAATAGGCAAGAATAGTAGCGAGTATGCGAGACTTAGCCATAGCAATATGTAATAGTGCTGCATGTGCTGCGGCATGCATTCTACATGTACTAAAGCTTGCCATGGGATCAGCAGCAGTAGATGGGAATGTACTATGCACCAAATGGAACTAGTTGGCATGGCATGGGCATTCAATGGGCATCAGCTCATGGAATGTGTCTCAGTACTGTGGTACGGTAGTCTGGCAAGAGTGCGGTAACCTCAGTAACGGTATATATTGATAGTGTTAGGGTTAGGGGTGGTCGCGCTATGCAGTATAGGGGCTAGACAATAATGGAAATGGACCTATGCAAGGCTAGCGCCAGCTAGACTGTCACAGTGTGCTGCAGCACATGCAGCACTATTACATATTACTACAGCTAAGTCTCATGTACTCACTACTATTCTCACCTATTGATCCCGCATATTTATAATGTATGATAAAAGACAGCTGACTTCTCCTCCATTTGACACTCCCCTTCTACTGTACGGTGGTAGGAGAAGTCACTTACAATCATTTCTTATATCATATCACTCATTTGATGGGATTCCTGTACTGCTACCACTATTGCAATACAAAATACATCTTCTTTGAAATAACATATCATCTCTAAATTCTTCAATGGTTTTCACTGTCCCACTATACGCATTGCTATCGACACTATCATCACTATACTCATCGCCTTCACCACTACCATCACTTAAGCATCAGTTTCATCGTTATCACACCATCGCTCATTGTTGTCCCTCAGCATACAGCACTATTATAGTCATCAGCTCATGCTATCCCATGGCTCATCGTTAGCACTACTTCTAGTACCATTGGTATCATCAGCATCACCAGTATCCATCCCACTCAGCATGCTTAGTGTCGGCATCCACGCAATTCACAGTGCTATCAGCAGCAATGCTACCACTACCTTTGGCAACATCTTATAGCAGTATCATGCATCACATAATAGTGTTTGACAAAGTATATTCACTAGCAACCCCTTGGGTCAAATGTTCTTGCCTCGCAAGTATAGCAGCTAGGTAGACACTCAACATATACTAGTCTAGGGGGTAGTTCACTATCACTCTAGCTAGATTGTAGTCTTTACACCAGAATCTCCAGAGATATGTAAACTTGCATTTCAGGATGAACCCATGATGATCATATCAGAAGAAGCAGTAGACAACATATCAGGACCAAACCCAGTAGAATGTGCTATCATTGAAGACAAACCCATATTTGCCACTGATACCACCATACCTGAAATCTTGGATCTGCCAGGAAAGAGATATTTGAAGCCAACACATGCCATGCATCTATGGACACTGACAATGAATATATTCTGATGACACCAAATGCAACACCAAGCTTCAATGATGCAGAAATCGACAAACCTGAGATTTTAGCTTTGGGCTACCCAGCTACCACTGACCATTTTGCCTTAAGAATCATTTTTGCCATGCTACTAATCAGTTATATTCTAATGTTTAGGTTCACACCTGCAGAGTACCTAACAAGTGCTCCAAAGTTGCCCTGCTGTGATATAGAAAAGCCCATCCTAGTTTTGCACTTCAAGGGACAAATGTCCGAAATGTATAGAGAAGGTTACCAATTTCCAGTTTATGCATTGTTCACTTACCATAGACCATCCCATTCGCTGATTGCATTTTTGCTGTACAAAATCTGCAGATACCTTCAAGTCAAGAAGCTATAGGGCATTGCCACTCTTGCCACAGACCCAAAATTTTGGCTGTGCACACTTCATATATATGTGCCAAAGTACTGCTGTTTTACCCTGGGTTTTGTCCAGTGATCATCTATGTACATTACCAGTGAAACCCCAACCCAATAAAGGTCAAATAATAGTGAACCCTTAGGACTATGGTTTTGGACCCAACATTTGTGCAGATAACATAGTACAGACATTTCATCTTTGACCCACAGGCTGTGCATGCACCATTGCCTTATATAGTAATACCCAGGTGCACCATTCCCAAGGCTGAAAAGAAGTGGAAAATTGCATGATGAAGCCAAGTTGGATGGTGATCTGCAGACTTGTACTGTTTTGACTGCATTTTTGATGTTTTGACTTGTGCTTATGGTTTACTTTACTGGTTCTTATGTAGGCACCCAAGTGGGGTCATCTAGTGCAGACCTGAGGCTCGGACATAGGGAACATTGGGTGCCAGCCATTGGACTTTGACTTCACCCATATTCATTGCAGTTCCTTCACATTTGCATCAGCTCTCTTTTTGCACATGATACTGCACTTTCCTGCACTTGGACCTGCAGACCTGCACATCAGATAGCCTTGGACTCACATTCTCATGCCTCACAGCCACTCAGATATTGCGGCAATAATTCATAGTCCACCAGGTTTTCATTAAATGACTCACAGCACATTTGCATGATGTCCAGCAGTTATCTATGCAACTAAAGTAACTTCTGTGCATCAGACCTGCTTTCCTGCACTTCACATACCCTCAGACCCGCAGTTCTATGCTTGACAGCTCCTGAACATTTGCTTGCACCTTCAGACTCATCAGAATCACTCATTTCCATATCCATCAGCATATATCATTCATACCCAGCATTTACCCATGCAAAAGTAATCATCTGCACCTCAGACTCACTTTTGCACCTCACATATCATCACACTTGCATACAAATGCCCTAGCATGCCTCAGAATTATTATGCATTCATTCTGCAGATGTACAGTCATATCTGTGACCTACCAAGAAGTTCATTGATGAGTTGTTGAAGAGAAGAGTTTTTGGAGTGTGATTGACCAGGGACAGTCAAATATTCAAGTTGCTGGGGGATGTGACAGTCAAACATTCTGTGACCTGTCAATAGTCATTTTTGCAAAGCTTACACCAAATCCCATCATGTCTGAATGTTAAGACTGTACTCAAAGGGTAAGAGATCCAAAGGGCTTTGGCCTCAGTTCATACACTGTGCCCCTTTTCTGAGTAATGCCCCTTATTTCAGAGGAGTGATATATGTCTGAAGGTCCAGAAGTGGTTGTGTGATGGATCTAGGAGTCTGAAGGTATTGGTGTGACAGTCCAGCTGGCACTGGCCTTGCATAGGTTCATTTCCATAATTGTCTAGCCCCTATCCTGCATAGTGCGACCACCCCTAACCTTACCACTATCAATATATACAGTTACTGAGGATACCACACCCTTGCCAGTTACTGTACCATAGCACCAAGCCATGTTCCACGAGCCTATGCCCATTGAATGTCTATGCCATGCCCACTAGTTCCATTTGATGTGTAGTTTATTCCCATCTACTGCTGCTAAATCCCACAGTAAGCACTATTACATGTAGAACGTGTGCTGCAGCACTATTACATATCACTACAGCTAAGTTTCACTTACTCACTACTACTCTCACCTATTGATTCTGCTTACTTATAATGTATGATAAAAAGCTGTTGACTTCTTCTCCATACAATACTCTCCTTTTACTGTACAGTGGTAGGAGAAGTCACTTTTTACCTTTAGCATACTACTTGTGTGCTGGAGTATCCATTCATTATACCTTACCTTACATCGTATCGCTCATTTGATGGGATCCCCATACCACTATTTGAATACATCTTCTTGGAAATCTATTATCTCTAAGTTCTTTAATGGTCTTCAACATCCTGCTAAACATCACTATCATTGTAATCTTGCTGTCGCTCAAGCTTCACTATCCCTTGGTATACAACACTATCATAGTCATTGGTATACACTATCACCCGCTCATTGCTAGCACTTCTCTTGGTACTAACAGTATTGTCAGCATCATCAGTAGTCATTTTCCTCAGCATGCTTTAGCATCAGCATCTATGGCTTTCACAGTGCAAAACAGCAGCATTGCTGCTGCTACCTTCAGCAACATCTAATAGTAGTATCACACATTTTACCTTAGTGTTTGGGCAGAGTATATCCACCAGCAACCCCTCAGGTCAAACATCCTTGTCCTACAAGTATGGCAGCTAGGCAAGCATTCAACATATACTAGTCTAGGGGGTAGTTTGCTATCAGCCTAGAACAGAACTACACCAGTACTATCGGCAATTCTGCCCCATAGCAGTTTGGTTGGAGACAAACTCAAAAATCTCATCTCATGAGTGTGACAGATATTTTTGGCAAGGCTTACCCCATGCAGCATGGAAGGCCATTGACCAATGTCTTGAGCTAAAAGAGACTAATTATATGCAAAATGAGGCTTCCAATTTTGGAAAAGTCCTGGAGGCTGGGGAATTTGTATTCTTAGATGATGCATTTGATGCTGACTTAAACAAACTGATTACCAGTCATCTCAAGCTAATATGTGGAAATTGGGAATCCAGGCCAAAGCTGTCATGTCAGAACTGGGACTCTGACAAAGAAGATGAATGAAAGGATGTATGACAAGAGGTGCAAACTAAATGAATCACATTTAAACATCCAGTTTCAGTGCCAGTCAAATTGACCATGGATGAAGTAGAAGACCTTGCCAAGAGAATGCATGGACTTGACATTGCTGATGCTACATATGCAGGGTGTGTTATGAACTGGGATGGTTCTTAACACAAAGGCCACACAAGAGAGGCTTCTTGAATGTGGATTTGTATACCAAAGCAAACAAGCAATGGTTCAAGGTAAGCAATGAAGACAGTCAAGTACCGAGAGGACTAGACTGGCTGAGTCGAATATGTTCAGTATGATGAAGATAGTTTGTGATGCGACAGCAACACAGAACTAGCTGAGTCAAAGGTTTGTGTTCGGCTAAGGCTTAGGAGTGCTAAGACTTAGAAAGGCGAATTCAGACGACTAGAGTTGCAAGGCTCTAGTGAAGGATGTTCCAGGTAAAACCCAGTAAGATTTAAGTGAGTAACTAGAGACAAGTACACTGTGCTTAAATAAGGTAGCTATGCACACACAGACCAAGACCGCCTAAAGAGGTGCAAGAAGGGAAATGTGAGAAGGTAGGTGCGTATCCTAAGAAGGAAGGCAAGTATAGTACAGACATGTTGAGACATAAGATATATAAGGTAAGGATGACATAAGCAAAGACATAGCAAAGAGAGAAAACAAAAGAATAGGGGTGCACACAATTGTAACATTACCCCTGGTTTAACACATAAAGTTGCCGACTTTACATATCCTGATTAGCATAATAGATAGGGTTGTTGGAATAGTCATCTGCAGTGGGATCTTCTATATCATTTCCTCTGGTTTGTCATAGCATATATGTGGCTTCTTCCACACCTCTGGTTCTAAGTCTATCATGTGTCATCAGGCTGACCACAGGGATGGATGTGTGAATGGTATCAAGGTAGTGTTCCCATTTACGGAGGGCATCATAGAACCCCTCATCATGGTGTGTAAGCTTGAATGGTGGTTGACCATGAAACTCAGGGCAGTATAAAGTGAGGTGTCTGGGTTGGAAGCGAGTGCAAATATGGCATTTATAATGGGGACAGTTGGCTTGGCGATGGCCCATGTCATGGCAGAATCAACATTTCATGTTTTTGTCACAACCAGAGAATGATTTGTGAAGGGGAGATGGAGCAGGGATAGGAACAGGGCTAGCAGATTGTGCTCTGGCTTGCTGTCACATGTACCCCATCATTGTTTGCGAATAGATTGGTCATTAGGGAGCTCTCCTTGAAATGGAGCAGACAGACAAGGGGTCATTTCCTCTGTGGCTGCGATCAACTCAGCAGGCTTGGCCGGAGAGGTGGGGCCAAAAGTATCTATGGGTACTTGCCCAATGGCAGAAGGGTCGATAAGAGTCGCGGTGGGAGATGCTGTAGGAATAATGTCTAGAGCCTCTGCAATGGCTCTGGCAGCAATTATATTCTCATGGGCTTCGGTGAATACTGTATACAGTTCTTCTGGATGAGTTTCAGTGATGGTAGTGGTGGGTGTGAGTTCAATATCATCAGGGATAGTCATGGGTGGATGGATTTTAAGCATGCTGAGTCATGCCACTAGACTGGAGTCATGGACCCATCCAAAGTGTGTCTTTTCTGCTGAAACAAGGAAATAACAGCTGGCCTATAGGTAGACACAACTATTTATCCTACTGAAGGTGTGAGTATGTAGTTTGACCCAAGAGGACTGCAATAGAAGCAATTTCCTTTAGTTAGTTAGTGAGGGAATGCAGTAAGACTAGACGATAGAGGTAAGAGACTACTCTGAAGGTTGCTGCCATCAGCGGTACTACAGCAGAACAAGATAATCCATGAGTGAAAGTGCAATGGCGAGGGCACTAGTTAGTGATACCAAAATAGTGACAGTGGTAACTGCCAAAGGTGAACACTATGTCTGCGGTAATGATCAAAAACAGCAGCAACAGTGAGAGTCACCAGTAGCGGTCTGAGACTCCATAATGAAATCAAAGATCTAAGAATGAGAGCTTAGCTTGTAGTATCCCATGGCAAATTATAGTGGTACTAAGTGCTGATAGATTGAAAGTTTAAGACAAGAATGAAGATAGAATTGCACGAAACAAAAGATTAATACTATGAGTGACTTCTATGGCTACCACAGATGGAGGAAGTAAAGTACAAAAAAATCTGAGAGGCTTTTTAACATAGCGCATGAGGCATACATGTAATAGCACTTGCCATGGGATCAGTTTCGACAGTTACTAATTAATATGCACTAAATGGAGCTAGATGGACTTAGGATGGACATGGATGGACGACACAGTTCAGATGGTCGGTATGAGTGCCACTTTACATTCAGTTCCCTTGGCTATGAACTGAGATGTGTGTAGAATAGCTAGGACACAAGCCTAGTGGCAATATGATCGCTACACCACATAGGAAGGGAAAGAGTGTAGTGCAATATGCTCAATAAGTTCTTGAGCCAGAAGATCCCTGGCAGCACAAAGGTGAAGGTCTTTTATGAAGAAGGTGGCTGCATCCTCCACAGTAGAAAGCAGGCCAGAGAGAGCATCAATGTGAGGAAAAGGATTTGAATAGGAAGTGGTAAGTTGTGTAGTTGTCTGCTCATCTCTGCTTGAGGATGGTGGACGAGCCACACCTGCTCAACATTCGGATATAATGTGAATAACCTCCTCAACGTCATTCTTAAAAGAATCAGGCAGCAACAGCACATCATAATTCTGAATGCACTTTTGGATGTGGTAGAGTTGTCATCAGATGAAAGGTTCAGTGGAGTCATCAGCGACTTGTTCAAGGAGTGCGGCAGTTCTAATAAGGTTAATGACTAGTTGTGGGGTGTGGTGGTGTTGGCATTGTAGGAGGTTGTAGATTTCAATGGCATGGCCTGGGCACTGCAATGCCGACAGGATCAGGGTGGTGTTGTCAATATCTGAGATGAGATTGTGGTAGTTTTCTTGTGTGAGGTCGTCAAGGTCAGCTGAGGTAGTGGAAGATGTGCGAACTGGGGTGATGTAAGAAGGCATGGGACTATGTGGTGGTGAGTCTGCGAATTGTTGGAGGGCAGAAAGCAAATGGGGATGATTAAAGGGCATGTCACTTCTTATAAGCTGCTAGGATTTGAGTGGAGTTTCGAAGATTCGTTTCTGGAATCCACTCATTATCTGCTGATGAGTACCCTTTCCAAGACACCAGGTAGTGGCATCATTTGCCAGTTCCTTTATGTGACAAGATTGCTTCCACCTCATATTCTTCTTCTTCTTCGATGACATCTGGGGATGGTTCAAGGAAGTTAGGTCCATGTACATCTGTTTCACTATAGGATGATAAGACAGAAGTGTGAAACACAGGATGTATCTTCCATTGTGGTGGTAAGTGGAATTTGAAGGTGATGGGAGATAGGACTTCTTTAATTGGGAATGGTCCATATCATTTTGGTGTGAGTTTCTGGGAAGGGAGCTTTAGTTGAAGGTTTGCTGCAGAGAGCCAAACTTTATCTCCTATCTTCCAGGGGGAGTACTTTTGTCCATGCGATCATTCTGCCATTTTTTGCATAGTGATGTTATGGCATGCAATCACTTCTTCTCTGATCTTCTGTAGGGATCATACTCATTCTTCAGCAGAAGGAACAGTGAAGTCAGGGATAATATGAGGGATAGCATGGGGCTCATATCCCATCATAAGGAAGAATGAAGAAGTGTTTCAGGCATCATGCTTTCAATGGTTATGGACAAACTCTGTGAGAGGGAGATGTTCAACCCATTCATCTGGATTGTTTCAGCAGTAGATCCTGAGGTATGTTTCAAGTTCTGAATTGAGTCATTCTGTCTGACCATCAGTTTGAGGGTGGTAAGCAGTGGAGGGTGCGATGGTGTAATCAAGGAGACATGCAAGCTCTTTTGAGAATTGGGAAAGGAATTGTGGGCTGTGGTCAGAGATAACTTTGTCATGGAGACCAAAGCAGTGATAGACATATTTCAAAAATAACTTGGCTACTCCTTCTGAGGAGATAGTTTTCTGGCAAGGGATGATAATTACCCCCTTTATAAGCCCATGGTTGACCATGACAATGATGCTGTCATTAATAATGGGGAGGTCAGTGATGAGATTGACAGAGACCTGAGAGAAAGGACAAGTGGTGGAGGATGGAATGGGGACAAGCAGAGGACAAGGAGGGTGGGTATCTGCCTTTATTTGCTGACAAAGGGCACAACCTGCGATGTATTTACAAATATAGGCCCCCAGAGAGGGCCACCAGGCTTTGCATTTAATGAGTTCCTCAGTTTTAAAATGGCCAGGGTGCCCAGCAGAGGGGTGATCATGATAGTGGGCAAGAATGGTGGAGCACTGGATCAGTGGGATATAAGCATGGTTGTAGAAGTAAAGGATACTGTTACAAACTGGAATAGTTCTGAACACGACTGCCTCAAACAAGAGGTATCAAGAGTCGTGGGTTCATAGCACCAGCTGGACAAAGGTCTAGCACTTAATCAAGGTAAACAATGAAGACAGACAAGTCCAAGAGAGGACTAGACTGGCTGAGTCGAGTATGTTCTATGATGACAAAGATAGCTCCAAGTGTATTACATGGAACTAGCTGAGTCAAAGCAAGTAAGTTCGCTTTAGACTAAGACTTAGGTGTGCTAAGCTTAGATACGATCTTAGACAACTAAGGATTGGGGGTCCTTAGCAAAGGAGGAATCCAGGTAGAACCCAGTAAGATTAGAATGAGGAATTACAGTATATCTATGAGCATTTATATACTAAAGTAGAAGAGGACTTTAGGGCAGGCTTGTCAGATATAAGTAGACCGCGTAACTGAAAGAAGGAGGCAGCTAAAGTACAACATGTTAATTGTATGATGTCATGAATGGGGTTGAGTCAGTATGAGTCACGTATGAATGTATGGTCAAGTGACTGTGGGCGAAAGTGATATACAAGGGAATGATGAAGTAAGCATAAGAAGAGAAGACATAAAGGAAAAATAGGGGGGGTGCAACGACTGTAACATTACCCCCATTTTACGACAAAGTCACCGACTTAGTCATCTTGGTTGTGATAGTAGATAGGGTCGTCAGAGAACTCAAAGTCCTCCCTGTCATCGTCATCCCCACCAGTACAATGCATCATGTATGCAGCTTCTTCCACGCCTCTTCATCAGAGCTCATCTCTCTGCTTCTTGTCAACTCGTGGGATGGAGGAATGGACCGAGTCGAGGTATGTCTCTCAAATATGGAGCACCTCGTAGAAGCCATCATCTTTGTACGTAAGAGTAAATGGTGGAGTTCCATGAAACTGAGGACAGTAAAGCATAAGGTGTCCAGGTTGGAATTTCTCACAGATGCAGCACTTGTACTGCGGGCAAGTAGATTGATGATGACTGTAGTTATGGCAGAATAAACACTTCATATTTTCGTCACAGTTGGAATGAGACTGATGGAGTGAGGAGGGGGATAGGAATCAGTCAAGGACTCATAGATCTTGCTCTTCCCTTACCTGATGCCACACTGTGATGGCATTTTCAGTTTCGAGAAGGTTGGTCATCAGGAAGGGATCCCTGAAAAGGGAGTGGTGATGATGGTGTGTGAGTTTCAGCAGTGGCAACCAGTTCGTCAGGCAAAGAGGGGGAGGTGTGACCAAACATTTCAACAGGGACTTGCCCTGAGGCGGAGGGATCTATGAGGGTCGCAGTGGGGAGATCTTTGTGGATGTCAAACACATCAGTGTTGGTTCTTGCAGTGATTATCTCTTCATGCATTTCTGAAAAGGCAGTGTAGAGCGTGGCTGGGTGCTCCTCAGTGCATACAAAGTTGGTTTCTTCCAGGATATGAGTGGTGGACATGAGTTCTTCTTCGGATGGGATGGTCATGGGGGGATGAATTTTCAGCAGTGTAAGCTGTGCTGTGAGGGTGGCATCACTAACCCAATCTGGGTGTGTCTTTTCTGCATATGAGGGAAGGGAGGTAGTGGCTATTCTTTCTAACATCTTTTGCATGCTTGGACTCCCTGCTATGCAAAGATGGAGGTCCTTCATGATGAACATGGATGCCTCCTTGACACTAGATAATAAGCCACAAAGGGCATTGACATGAGGATAAAGTGTCGAATAAGAGGTGGTAAGCAATGTATGCGTTCATTCAGTGCAGTGTGGAGAAGGGGGGTGTGCAATGCCTGCTCATCATTCAGAAATGATATGGATAACTTCCTCCATGTCGCTTTTAAAAGTATCAGGAAGCAGCAGCACACTGTAGTGCTGAATACATCTTTCGATGTGGTAAAGACATTGCCAGACATGATAATCTTTAATGTCAGCAGCGAGTCTGCCCAGGAGGGAAGCGGTACAGATGAGGTTGATGACAAGTTGGGGGACATGGTTGTGGTTTCGGTGAAGTCTGTTGTTGATTTCAATGGTGTGTCCCTTGCAGAGGAGAGTGGAGATGATAAGGGAGGTGTTTTCAATGTCGGCGACAACATTATGGTAGTTTTCTTGGCTGGGGTCTTCAGGATTTTCGAGATCTGCAATAGCATATTGTCGAGTAAGGGGTACTGGTGTGATGAATGAGGGATGGTTGACAAGGGTAATTTCAGAGTCAGAGGCATTAATGTAGGGAGCAGAAGACATAATCAAGTAATTCACTTAAGAGGTGGAAGTTCTGAGGCGGGTGAGAGACATCAAAGGGCATGTCATGTCTTATATGCCTTTAGAATTTGAGTGGAGTTTCGGAGATTGTCTTCTGGGATCCACTCATTATCTGCTGATGAATATCCTTTCCAGGATACTAAGTACCATCAGCATTTTCCAGTCCCTCTGTGTGCGAGAATCATATCGACTTCATACTCTTCTTCTTCTTCAATGACATTGGGGGGTGGTTCTAGGAAGTTCGACCTGTGTATGTCCATTTTGCTATAGGAGGATAAGACAGAGGCATGGAACACAGGATGAATCTTCCATTGTTTCGGTAGTTGGAGTTTAAATGTGATAGGAGATAGAACTTCTTCGATTGGGAATGGTCCATATCTTTTTGGTGCGAGTTTCCAGGATGGTAGCTTTAGTCGGAGGTTTTCTGCAGATAACCAAACCTTGTTGCTAATCTTCCATGGGGTGTACTTCTTCCTGTGAGATTGTTCTGCAGATAACCAAACCTTGTTGCTAATCTTCCATGGGGTGTACTTCTTCCTGTGAGATTGTTCTGC